>JAUPMG010289788.1:0-17644 GCA_031762675.1 Pachysandra terminalis | reverse complement strand
GCGACTGTTTTGTTAGGTGAGTGACCTGACTTGATAGACTTTGTCAAGTCGGGCGAATGTTACTAGGTTAGGGCATGGCAGGTCATTAATCTAGGTCGCTTGAGAAGTTAAACCTAATCACTTACGGTAATTAGGTTCCTAATCTTGATTAGTCTCGGATCTGGGATTAGGCCGTTACAGTTGCGTTCCTAAGAAAACTCTTCGTCGTTGAAGAAACAATGACCCTTATGGATTTGGGAAAAGAGAAGTAGAATTCTGAAGAGGGATTGGAAGCATACGTGAAGCGTTTCTGTGATATTGCCACGGATTATCGACAGGCTATTACTGAAGAAAATCTTGTCCGAAGGTGTGTTGATGGAATGATGAGGGATTGTTGCCTTGTGTTAGAAAACCCAGGCATCACTACGTTTACTCGTCTTTACGAGTCAGCCAGACACATTGGACGCACCATGAATCTAAAAAGTGAGACTTCTTGGAAGAGTAAGCCGAAGTCCACCTCATAAGCCATGATGGTGGAAAAGAAGAGACTTGCCAAAGAAGAGTCTAGCAATACGGGGAGTCGGAAGAAGGTCGTCCCAACTACCCCACGTATGCCTTGTTCTGGTAAAGAAGTCTTAACAATCTTGAGACAATGGGTGAAAGATGGTGTAGTGACGTTAAACCAAAATAAAGGATCTAATTGAAATTCAATTATGAAATTGGGGATCAGATTATAAATAATAAAACTATTGGGGTATGTTTTGATATTTCTTAAAATTATAATGGGCTGGACTTTGAGTCAAACGTATGGAATATTAATTAGGATTAACGGGATGGACTAATTTGCTTAAAGGACTTAATCAATTTAACTAATCTAATTAGTGTAGTGGAACTAACTATTGGGCTTAAGTAAAAAAGAAAATGTGTGAGACTAAGTGGGGAGAGTTTGGTAAAATAACTAGGAAGAAGGTTTGATTAGATTTGCTTCTAATTTGAATTAAAGTAAGATTGTTTGTGGATTAGGATTAGAAAGAGTTCAAATCTAATATGAAGGTTTCCTATTGGCTGAAAAAGACGAGAAGAGAATCTATAAAAGATTGGTGTTTGTTTAAGAAGAATGAGAGAATTAGAGAGAGATAAAGGGATGGCTATAGCTGGGTTAAAGATTGAAGAGGAAGAAGAAGAAGAGGAAAGGAAGAACACACCAAGATCATTAAGAGCATAATCTGTAAGTTGTTAATTCTGTATAAATCCTTGTGGAATTAAAGAAGTTATTTATGAGAGAAATCAAGTTTAATCTGATATCATGATGTTGAAATATGCTCATTTCTATTCATGTCATTGTATATGTGTTTTAGATCATGTAATATGAATTTCTAGGATGCTAGAATGATTTTTAAATGAATATATGCTTGGTCTATACTTAACAATTGTTATCGAATAATTGAAGCATAAAAATGTACATATTTGTATGTGGACACGAAACCCTAGAAGAAAAATTGATTTCTGGGTTGAATTGTACGTTCGGTAGGTCCCTCGGTACATGCTAAGACATCCAGTGAACTACTCGGTAGGACACTCAGTATATACCGAGACATCTACCGAGCAAGTGAAACTTGCGGGACAATGTGCCGAGCCTCGGGACAATTTGCCGAGCCTCGGTACATACCGAGACCCTCGTTAGGTCACTCGGTACATACCGAGACATCTATCGAGAATTATCAAACTCCCTGGACCATCGACCGAACCTTTCGGTAGGTTACTCGGTACATTCCGAGACATCTACCGAAGACCAATGGACTTCAAATTTAATGAAGAAACCCCATTTAATGTTTTGAACATGAATATAAGATTTTTATCATTGCAAATTGGATGAATATGGATGATTTGAATTGAATGCCATGATTCAATTGTTGATTATAATGCATGTTGGAAAGGATTGTTGTGATGGCTTCCTAAGGATTGTTTGAGTGTATGGGCGCCCGGATAGGTTCCGAAGGGTGTTATCACTGGAGATTCTACGGATTGTGGTGAAGGAAGCTTGTGATGGTTTCTGGTAGATTATTCGGATGTATGGGCGCCCAGATAGCTTCCGAAGGATTTTATCACCGGAATTCCTATTGTTTGGGATATTTCAGTTGAGATGGAACTTGTGGTTGATGTGGGTAATCGTCTTGTGTGATAGACATCCCTAGGCTAAATCCCTAAATGTACGTGGGTAACATCCTCTTTGAAGGCCTCCTTAGGTGTTTGTCACGACCCAAATTCCTGGGTATGCTTCACGAACCCATGAGCATAGACCGAGGATTCATGGCATGACTCTCACCATCTTCTCCAAACACACAACCCAAAGGAGTAGCAACCTCTAAGAATAAATCAATGGTCAAAAATAAAATCAGAGAAATAACAGCGGAAGCAAAATAAATATAATGATGTTTCAAAACAGTACAAGGTTTAAATACATCAAAATGTACCAAGAGTAAAGTGGATTAAAGAGGGCTGAAGACACAGCCAAACCAAAGAGTACATTAACTCTAGAAAAAATACACATAATCCAAAATAGCCTGTACGCAGAAGAAGCCAAGTCTTCTCGTCACCGCCTCCAAATCAACCAGGTATCCGCCACAGCATCACTAACTATGTCACCTGAAATGTTAGAAGCCAGAACGGCCTGAGATACGCGCTCAGCAAGTATAATGTACTAACTAGGAGTCACACACTCAAGTGCATATCCATGAATGCATGCCATGCCATGAATAATGCAATGGTTTGTTCATTAGATGCAATGACATGAATAAATATCTACTAGCCAAACAAGATGGACATTTACAAACACATGAATGCAATGAATGAGATTGGGTATTGTGGTGTTGGATGTCCACATGATCCCACTACACCAACATGCATCACTACCAAGGAGTACATGAACCGCACCGGGTTAAAGCCGTCAGTGGATCCTATGTGTACAACACAGTCACAGGGAGTCGCAACTCTTGGAGGGAACCCTACCTCCACCTGGATTGGGAACCCATCAACATCTATCTCAAGGGTGGTTCTGATGGCATCATCTTCGTGAACCTCCCTTCGTGGCACATCACCGGACTCCACATCTACGAATCTGATTTCCCTCTATATATACAATACCATATATAGTTGTCCTCAGGCTCTTGGGGTAGCTAATCCCTCACCCATAAATCAATCTTGATTTATACATATATAGTCCCTCACTGAGACACCAGAGATCTTGTCTCTCATTTGGTACTCACCTCGGAGTCGAAGTATCCTCACACTGTCCATTGGTCCTTCATAAAGGAACCAAGGTCAATCCAGGGTCTAGGTCTCACACGAGGACTCACAATGCATGCATGTCCTTTTTAATGCATGAAATTAACATACAGCTACATGATATGTATTGGAATAATCATAGTAGAATAACATGATCCATTCCATCGATATTAAATCATACTCATCTATACACTTGCAGAAATTAAACAAATAAACAATTAACTGATGTGTTTCACATAAGTCCACAATTGCATGGCACCTATGTTTATGCATACCAGCGAACAATATAATTCACCAAACATTTGATCATCACAATTCAAATCGAGGAATTCACTCGCTATTCACTACTATGCCGGTACTACGGGTCATGCATCAGAATAAATAGTTCATGTTTCAACTTATCTAGTTCACACAACACTTAAATATCTAAATTCTTAAGAGTATACAAGTGTTAATCAAGGTACGAACATGAAGATAAACAACAAAAAAGATTCCATGCTTCAATCACATCATAAAGATCGACAATCATCACCACAATCCATGCGTTTCAACATCAAAACTTGGATGCCAAACCTACCCCTCAAATCTTACTCAAATATGCCTCAAATGCCCCTGTCGGTGGGTGCCTTCGGTGGACCAACGGGTTCACCGACCAAGTCCAAAGGTCAAATGAAATGCTCCTTCGCGGGTCCCGTCGGTGGACTGACGAATCCACTGATGTCCGTCGGCGGGTTCCATCGGTGCCACAGACGGATCCCCCGACCAAAGTCCTCTAATCCAATACCTGTCGGTGGGTTCCGTTGGCGCCGCCGACGAATCCACCAATGCCCTTCAGTAGGTGTTATCGGTGGACCGACGAGTCGACCGACCAAAATTTCTATGAATCCAAATCCCTATCGATGAGTCCCATCGGTGAATCGACATACCACCAACAGAGTCCCCCCTATAGTTAATTTTGTCGGCGGATCTGTCGGTGCCAGCGACGATCCACCGACGGGGCTAGTCTTTGCCCTAAGTCATCAGTGGGTCCCGTTAGGGATCGACGAAATCCCTGACAGTAGTCCAAATGTTTAAGCTTCGTTGGTGGGTGCCGTTGGTGGACCGACCACCCACCGATGAGCACGATTTTGGGTTTTTCTAGCTTAGAATTTTCCCCAATCGGTGTTCTTCTAATTCCAACCTATTGATCTCCTTCCCAAAGATGAATTAGCTCTGACATACCCAACTTACACTAATTTATTAGTCACACAATGCAATAGGAATCAATCCATAATCCGTTAGAAATAATCAAGCATCCAAGATGAATTCTAGAACATAAGATAAATAAATCTACCCCTCAACAATAAAATATGCACAGATTTAAACATTAAATCATGTAATGCATGAGTCAAGACATTCAAAAATCATGAATCATCACTCAAATCTCATGTTTTCATCATGGAAGGCATTGAAGCATGGAATCCAAGAAGTACACAATGTACTTACCTCGTCATAAAATGAAACCCTTGCTCGTGAGGTCCGAATCTTCTGGTCAATCCTCTTCTTCTTCCTCCTCTTGTTCTCCTTCTTGATCTTCTAGGTTTTCTTCTCCCTCTCTTGTCCTCCTCTTCTCAACACAGCAAACACAACAAATGAAACTGATCTAGGGTTAGCTTATACCCTATAAACCCAACCCATCAAATCTCAACCCTTAGATTCTAGGTTTCTTTTAAGTGACAAATCCCCACCCTTGATTTATTTTAAGTGAGGGTGATAGGGTGTGTGCTCATGTATGAGTGCCCATGTGTGCTGACCAATGAAAAATCAGTTTTTAGCAATTTTCTTCAAAACTTTCAAATCATTAAAACTCAACTAAAAAAAAATTAAAAATCACACTTTTGGCCCAAAAATCATTTATTAAAGTGTTATTCCCTAAATGTACTGAAATAGCTTCGGGAATTGAGGCCGGTGGGTTGCAAATCCGACAAAACCACGTTGTACACATGGGATGATTGAATGTGGAGACATATTGACCGAAAGGTCGTGGACCGGGGTGTTGGTGGAGATTATGGATTGGCTGATCATCGGATAGTGGAGTGCTTTCGTATGATTGACTGGCATGATGAAATTTTTATATGATATGGAATGAGAGCATATTATTTTTACTAATTTTATGCCATATGATGCTGCTTTTACCATGATGATAATGTATGCATGATTTGGACTGATGTGACTCCATGAAGATGGATTATTGAATTTACTTCTTACTGGGCATTCCAAGCTCATGCAACCTGTTATTGTTACAGGTTGAGATGATTTGATGATGTTGCATGGATTTGATGCGGTTTAAGATTATGTTATTTTTTGTTTCTGATTAGTAGGCCAGATCTGATGTAGTAGGCTAGTTAGTTAATTATTTTTCGGTTGTATGCTCTTCTAGAGCCAATTGAATTAATATTCCGCACTCTGATTGATTTAAGAAAGTATTAGTAAATTTTTACTTTGTTAATTGTGGCTATTTTCCGTGTTCCATGCTCGGGAACCCAAAGGTCGCACCTCATGATCCGTGCCACCCACCATGGGATTCGGGCACCGGGATCCGTGTCATGACAGATGGGGTAGTAAGTTTACCATCCCCGAAGTTCCCCGTGTCTAAAGAAGACAAGAAGAAAGACAATTTTTGCCAACACCATCCACACATAAGTCATAAGACAGAAGATTGTTATACCCTGAGAAGGTTGTTTCGTAACAAAATCAGGAATGGAGAGTTAGAGTTGCCTGATTCAAAGTCAGTACGTGATATTCCACTGCCCGATCATGAGAAAGGGGTCGTTAATGTCATAGCCCATAGAGATGCTATGGACGCCATAATGGAATCGGATGAACATTCGCAGCTGGAAATGATGAGCCTAGATAATGAAGACAAAGAGTGTATGTACCATCTATGGGGTACAAACGCTAAAGTTGAAAAGGTTTACAATGATATGGGGTTCAACCTTCTGGCACGAAAGGAAATGACAAATTCTCTCGTCTCCATTACTACTAAATTCGGTGAACAATGTTTTTCCGTGAGTATAGGATCTAAGAAAGTTTGCCAAGATATAGGAGGGGCTATTATCTTTTTCAGATGAAGATATGCAAGGAGATTGTCCGAGTCACAACAGGTCATTATACGTGCCTGCAACAATCAACAACGTGGAAGTTAAGCGAGCACTGATCGACCCCGGTTCTTCGATCAATGTTTTGCCGTACACGACTTTCCACGCAGCGGCCATCCCTTCCAAGAGAATGGTGAAGCAGTCCATGGAAGTGATCTCTTTCAACAACGAGGCCTAGAAAACCATGGGTCACATTACTATTGATTTGGCCGTAAGAGCTATCCCCTCATCGGTCAAGTTTCACGTCATTGACGCAGATCTCTCGTATCACATACTTTTGGGAAGACCATGGCTTCATCGATACAGAGGTGTCCCTTCTATGTATCACCAACGTTTAAAGGCTAGATGGCGAGGCAAGAAGGTAAAGTTCAATGCTACTATTGATCCATTCGACCGCAACGAAATTCATTATGCTGAGGCTGTTTTCTTCGACGAACTTGCGGCTAATGGTGAGACTCGAGTAGCCCCTGTTGAAGGGAAATACTTGCCTAAGTGGGAATATTTTTTGGTCGGTAAAAAGGGAGGTGAAACTTCACGAAAGAAATAAGTAAAGAAGATGAGAGGGAACAAGACACAAAGTGTGTTTGGGTACAACGAAAGGAAGGGAGTTTCTTTTACCGTTTATGACGGTATGGGGAGTTGGGCGGGAAACATCCAGTAACGACTCAAAAACTTGATGTCACGATAGAACTCTCCTCATTCCTGTCTGTAGAGGATCCTTCGGGAGATCCCGATCAAGCACCTGAAATTTTACAAGATGGATCCAAATCTGTGCCCTAAGAGCTTGAGGAAGTTAATCTTGGAGAGACAAAAGGGGTTGCCAAACAAATACTCATTAGCAAAAAGTTGAGCCAAGAAGAGAGGGCTAGTTTGTTGATGATCTTGTAAGAATATCGGGTTTGCTTGGGAATACTCAGAAAAGCCAGGACTAGACCCTAACCTAGTGGTACACAAGTTGAATGTTGATCCTAATGCAAAATCAATCAAACAAACTCCTAGGATTTTCAAGCTCGGCATTGGGTTAAAGATCAAAAAGAAGTGATGAAACTGCTAGAGGCTAGGTTTATAAAACCTATATAGCATCCGACATGGTTAGCCAATATGGTACCTTTCAAGAAGAAGAATGGCTAGATAAGATGCTGTGTGGATTTTAGAGATCTAAACCGGAAGTGTCCTAAAGATGAATTTCCATTACCCAATATGGACGTGTTAATTGATTCGACGGCGGGAAATGAAATGTTTTCGTTTATGGATGGATATAGCGGTTACAATCAAATAAAGATGTCAGCCAAAGACGCAAAAAATATGGCATTACGAACACCTATAGGTAATTTTCACTTTACCATAATGCCTTTTGGTCTTACAAATGCAGGTGCAACGTATCAACGAGCCATGACTGCCATATTCCACAATATGATGCACAGGGAAGTGGAGGATTATGTGGACAACTTGGTGGTGAAGTCGAAGGATCGAGATTATCACATGGACGTCCTACAAAAGGTATTCGAAAGGTGCTGTCGTTACCAATTAAAGATGAATCCAATGAAATGTGCTTTTGGTGTTTATTCGGGAAAGTTTCTTGGATTCCTAGTGCATAGCCATGGAATTGATATAGATCAACCCAAGGCAGAGGAAATTCAACAAATGATCCCTCCAAAAAGTCAAAATGAGCTGAAGAGTTTCTTAGGAAAAATGTATTATCTAAGAAGGTTTGTCCCAGGGCTAGCAAGTAGGATACACCCAATGACACCATTGTTGAATAAGAAGGAAAAGTTTGTTTGGACTTCGGAATGTGATGAAGTCTTCAACAAATTAAAGCAAGACATAGCCACTTCCCTCACCATGCCGGCACCCACAAAGGGTAAGACCATGAGATTGTACTTGGCTGTATTGGAACATGTGGTAGGGGGACTTCTCGCCCAGGAGGATGACATGGGAGTGGAAAGACCCATATACTATACCAGTTGTACTTTGAGAGGTCTTGAACTCAGATAGTCTTGGCCTGAGAAGAGTTGCTTAGCGCTAGTGCACGCCACCCAGAAATTCCGCCATTATTTGCTAGCTCACAAAGTGGAGTGGATGACTAAATCGAATCCTATTCGATTTTTGTTATCATCCCCAGTCCTTTCTAGAAGAATTGCTAAATGGTTGTTGTTACTGTCAGAAAATGACTTAACCTGTACTACTCCCACTAGGATAAGGAGCCAAGCTGTCATGGATTTGATGGCTGCCTTTGCAAGTGACTCATCAAATTCGGAGTACGATTTTGAAGATGCCTTTGAAATAGTCTCCGTCGATCATCAAGAATCGTGGATTCTTCAATTTGATGGGTCTATCATAAGAGGAGAAGGCGGGTAGGTATAGTGATACTGTCACCAGACGGAAAGGCAACATCTGCGTCTTATAAATTACAATTCCCATGCTCTAACAATTCAGCGGAATACGAAGCTTTGATCCTGGGACTGTTACTTGCAAAGAAAATGGGAATAAAAGGAGATTCTAATCTTGTGATCAAACACATGCAAGGCGAGTTCGCAGTCAAAGACCCAGTGATGGCTCAGTACTGGACTTTGGCACAAAGGCTTTTGCCTAGTTTCGACATAGTCAGATTTGAACATTTTCCTCGAACAACCAACAAACACATCGATGCATTGGCTATGTTGGGCACCCGTCTTAAGTTTAATGAAGCTTCAAGCCATGTTGAAGTCATTAAAAAAACGGAGCCCATTACCTTCAGTGAGAAGAGTTGTTTGGAAGAAGAAGAAGAAGATTGGACAGCTCAAGTCCTTAAAGGTTTAAAAAAATCCTCGTGCATCTACCACCCCGATGAAGGATTTGAAAAACTTCGTGAATTTAAAAGGAGAGTTCTTTCATACGGTTGCTACAGGAGTACTTAGTCTATGTATTGGACCTGAAGAGGAGGAACAACGATTGCGTGATATGCATAATGAACAATGTGCTCGGAAGGATGCCGAAGCCTTGTATAGAAAACTTCAACGAGCAAGTTATTATTGGCCCACTATGATGAGGGAGGCTAGTGAGTTACAACAAAGTTGTCCGAGGTGCAACAGGAGAATACAACCGAGATCATTGGTTGTCCACTATAGAAACTAGTGAAGACTGGAGGCAACCCTATGCCGATTACCTATCTTCGGGTAAGCTCCCCGAAGATGCGACAGTGGCGGCTAAGATATGAAGACGTGCGAAAAGATTCTTTATAGTGGGGGACTGCCTCTATCGTCACAGCTGGACCGAGAGAGCCCTCAAATGCTTAGTGCGAAAGAGGCTGATGAGGTAATACAGGAAATGCATTCGGGCGATTGGGTGCTCATCAAGGGTATCATTGCTTGTTAGATCAACTGCTACAGACGGGATATTATTGGCCTACCATGTAGAAAGACACACATGAATATGTGAGAAAATGTTATCAATGTCAAGTGTTCGGCCAAAAAATCCATGCTCTACTCTGTGGGCGTTCCATTCGTGGGGATTGGATTTGATCAGGCCAATAAACCCTAACTCGGGTGGTCACATATGGATACTAACCGCAACAAAATATTATTCCAAGTGGGTTGAGGCCATCCCCATGAGACGTGCCACGGGAGCTGCTGTCAGCAATTTCAATAGAGATCACATCATCTGCCGATTTGGGATACCCCGTAGAATAATTTCTGATAATGGAACTCCATTCATTAACAAGGATGTAAGGTTGATGACAGAACATTATGGAATCAAACATATTCGGTTGACCCCATACTATCTGAAAGGGAATGGGCAAGCCGAGGCCACTAACAAAACTCTAGTCTGGATCTTTAGTCGTATGATACACGACCAAAGGGGGAAATGGCATGAAAACCTTAGTATAGTTTGTGGGCGTACCGCATCACAAAGAGATCCGCGATGCAGGAGACTCCATTCGCCCTAGTCTACGATAGTAATGCTATTCTACCAACAGAAATAAAAGTACCATCGACTTGGCTTGCCTTACAAGCAGCCCAAGAGGGCGACGATGTTAATGAAGTTAGTGGACGGATGAGGGAATTGGAATTAATTGATGAGAGAAGAGATCGTGCTGAAGACAAGGTTGTTATGTCTCGAGCTCATCTATCTCGCGCATACAATAAGATGGTACGTACTCGTGCTTTCAAAGTGGGAAATAAGGTACTGAGGACTGCTACACATGTACGTGCCAATCTATCTGCCCCGAAATTTTATCCAAAATGGCAAGGCCCATATGTCATACGTGAAATAGCGACAAGTGGATACTATCTCCGGAGCCAATGAACATTTTCTCCACAATGAACATCATTTGGCATACCTTCCATTTGATATTCCATTACCCGTGCCCGAGCCTCCAGAGAAAACGCCACTTGGTAACAAGGATCCATCCTTATAGTCAAGAACATGTCATCACAGTTACCTTGCTTCCGCGTGACCTTCTCCACCTCTTCATAGTAACCTCATGCTTGATAAAATAAAGCCCCGTTAAGGAATTGGCAATGAAAGTGACCATCCAAAGAAAGACGACGGAAAAGGATCTTGTAATATGAACTCGCTCTCTCAAGAGATAAAGAGGATATCTCTTCCACTACGATGAAATAGTCCATCCACAACACTCTAAGGAAGGTTATACGGTTAGTCATGGGGAAAGCTTCAAAAAATGTTGGGAAAGCCCCCAACAAGATTTCCCTTGCCTCGTTCAGAGATTGGTGTGGTGTGAGGCCAATGAACCTCAAGACGAGCAGGATTAAGCGCTCCTAATCGCTTTAACTCATGGAGGTGTATGTAAACTTCCCAACAGTACCCCAAAGGAGGAGGAGGATAAACCTCTTGCACCTCACCTAAGTCACCATTGTCTGCCATAATTCCTATGGAATCTAGTTTAAACGATCACTTCTCAAAGGGAAGGAGTCTTGGGTCAGGTATGTTCTTTTGAATCCTCTTTTGTCCTTTGTATAGGAATTTAAAAAAATATATAATGATAATAAAATAATAATAATATAAACAGATTACACATAAACCGATAAATATATATATATGTAATAAGGGCAAGGACAAATAGATATGATACCAAAAAAAATCATATGATAAATTATAGAGGAAATAGACACATCCATAATAGATAAAGCATAGAAAATACAACAGCATAGTCAAAAAAAAACACAACAATGATTAAAACTAAACACCCTTAGGAATCCTATCTAGTAGACTGGCTGCTAGTGTTCTAGGAGTAAACTCATTCTTCTCAAGCCATGACAATATAGAAGATAACTTTTCCTCATCACCGGCTAGCTTGGCGCAATCCACAGCCAATTGTTGCTCCACCTCCAAAAGTTGAACTTTTAGTGTTTCTAACTTGGACTTGTGAGTAGCTATACGCACCTCTAACTCTTCACGAGAAATAGAAGAAACTTTTAATTCCTTGTATTGCGTGACATATCCCAAAGGCGTATCTATCTTTTGTAAATGAGCGAGCAACCAATCCAGCTTCATCCCCACAGCAATTGGATCGTCTAACTCTTTCCGCATTTCCCCGAGGTCATCCAAAGAAAATTCGGACAATGGTGTCTTTTGGAGATGCCAAACTATAGAGCACACAATGGTGTAGAAAAAGCCTCGGTTGCGACGTGAAGAGATAGTCATGTTGAAACCCGGATCACCATGATGGTCTATAATGTTTCGGAGAATGGAACCATAGGCGATGGGAATGCTTATCCCATTGACTAGCATAGAACAAAGATCTAGCTCGACAGGAAGAAGGAACTTCTTGTACCCGAAGGCTCATCACCTAAGAGATTACTGAGACACTTCTCTAGGACACTTTTGGAAGATGACTTCTCTTGCTATGGGATAGAACATCTTTCTATTTGAGATGAGGGGGAAGAAGGTGGCAAAATGACGAGGCCATCACCTCCTAATGATGAAGCATTTATGACCAGAATGTTAAGAACCTCTTTGTCTTGATCCACGGAAGGTACTGAAGCAGTGGGAGACGTCATTCTTTGCCTAACATTAGGAGGAACTACAGCGCCTACAAGAGAATCATTTTTCCTTTTTCTTTTGTCCGCTCTAGATTTTGTCTCGTGCGAAGTCTCCAAAGCTGTAGGAACGTTGAACAGTCGAGGAAGAGGGGCAACCAACGGCGTGTGAGTCGCCACGTTAGATATAACTTTGGGGGTCGTTCCTCTTTCAAAAGAAGGCTAGTCCGTGATATCACCGCCGCCAAGGGTAGGAGTACATTCATGATGATTTATTCCTCCTACAAAAATATATATATATATATATATATATATAACAAATACGCACAATACATGAAAAGCATGATAATTTTCATAATGATAAAGATTAGGATGCCTTGAATAAAAAAACAAAGAGGGAAGAATCAGTTACCTTCTTTAGCAAGAGAATATGTGTGGGAAATGTTGGGCGAAGATGTCGCGGTAGCCATACTAATTGAAGATTTAGCAAAGGGGCGATCTATGTCAAATAACGGATTAGTATCTCCAAATCCGTGATCCTGACCCTCAAGATTACTTTCTTCTTCAATTCTTTCATCTTCCGGACCCTCTTCACTAGATGAAGTATCTCTTTCCCTAGATACCGAGGAGGGAGGCTTCCTTGTCGGGCTATGAACACGATCTGAATGAGGATCAGTTTGATCTGAGGTTAGGATATGCAAAAGAAATAATGTGTGTATGAGTCTTAGATGAATTCAGACATAAAGAAAATTTTGAAAAGAGCCACACACATTTATACAAATAAGCAAAAGACTAAAATACAAAAAACAGATGTCAGAATGACATAAGCATAAAGAATCTTACCTGTAAACCTGTCGGGACGGTCATCTGATGTGAAGAGGATAAAGTGGAAGACTTAGCTTGCTTCCCGGAGACCTTACGGGTCACTCCCCTTGAAGGTTCGGTCTGCTTGCCGTGAGATTTCGGGAGTTTAAGCTGAGGATGCTTATTAGGGATAACAGCCAACGACACTCTTGATGCTTTAACTTTAACGAAGGTATAAGCGTCGTGCCAGAAATCATACCAAATTTTAACCATCTCCGGAGTGCTCCCCATAGGAGAACATTCACCCGCTACCATGATGTGTTCCTTAGAAATATGAAATAACTCGCAAAAAACCTTCCGTGTATAAACAAGCCCAGACACAAGAACGTCAACCTCGGGAGCAGTTATAGAAGGAGTCTGCATAAACCCAAACTGACAAACAAAACGATGGGGATTATAGGATTCCGTAAGATAATCTTCGCTTCATTCTGCCCGTACAAGAAGACGTCCCGTAAGTATATTCATGACATAAGTCATAAATATAGATGGCACACTAGCACGATCTTTGAAAGAAACCGTGCTCAAAGGAGTCGAATGACGATAACCGGTAGATTGTACGCCAGGGAATGATATGAGATAGGGACAGAATATGAAGCATGATTCGTAATCCACTAAGGAAATGAATTCAATATTCTTACCTCTTTTTGCATGATCCCATAACGCCACTCGACTATGGTTGACTCTGTCCATTGGAAGTGTATGAGCAGGAGAACCATAACGTCTAAAATGTTAAAGTATGAACAGTTGAAGAAAGGGGGCGTGAGAAAAAGTCTCTATCTCATAGCAACCACATGAAGAAGCGAAGTCGTCGGCTAGTAAATCCAACTGGTAGTATAAGGTACCCAAGAACATAGGCGCGAAGGGATAGCGGGAACCTCGCGCCATATGTACTGCCATGGCAAAATAACAACCATGTATTTTCTAGTACAACGGACCCTCAAAAACATATTTTGACAAAAATAGAGCAATAAAAGCCGCTAACATAATAGGAGAACGGTAACCTTTGCCGATACTTTCTTCTGGAACATCCCCGATTTTCCTCAAAGGCTTTACGTCCTCAAAAAAGTATCTGATCCAGTTACTAAAAGTGGCGTGACCCCCTTTTTCTGTTGGGCGAGAACGATTTGAATATATTGAAGAACGTCGGGCTAGACGTTGCGCTTCCACCAAAGTCTTAACCATTTTCAACCCCTCATCATCTAAATCAATATTTAGGGGATCAGAATTACCCATTATCTCCAAACCCATTAGCACTTGAACATCTTCAAGAGACGGAGAGAATTCTCCTCAAGAAGCAATAAATGTGTGTGTATCCTTGCTCCATCGATATAAAAGTGCTGATAAAGCCTCACGATCGATTCTTACATTCGACTCACAACAAGCTTGAATTGCGCTTTTCAGACCACACCACTCAAGCACATGTCGTAATGACTCATTACCCATTACATCGTGGCACCATTCGACCCAAGAATTCGGGTGTCGTAGATACGCTTCAAATCATATCTTACTGGGAGCGTAGGCACCGGATTCAAAATTGATATGGGGTATCGAAGTCAGGAGGGGAGTTATTCCTTCGTTGGCTAATATAGGAGAAAATAAACATGTTGTATTACTCTAGGAACCCTTAGCTGTCTGAATCGAGGAGGGATGGAATGCCACAAAGTATCAACTATAACAGGATCCCGTGGTCGTCCTCTTTGAAATTCTAGTAGATTTCCCTCACTAAGGTGTTCCAGAAGTTTCGATGAGGCTAACGCCTTCTTCCCCATCATAAACGGATAATACCTAAATATATATGTGCACATTTGTACATATGACATACGTTCAATGAACCAAAATAAAAGATAAAGAAAAACTCAACTAGTACTTGGGTAATAAAAGGGACTTCAACGAATTCCCCTACAAAAAAATCGTGGATGCAACCCCACAACTGTGGAAAAGAAAATATACATGTCAAAAAAAAGGGGGTGCACAATCTTTAATGCTAGTAGTTAAAAATAAAAGAGAGAAAAACCTTTGTTTTTACCTCATGATGTCTTTCATACGATGTAACAAACACTTGAGATGCATTTAATAGTTCTTCACCACTTCTTTTAACTTGGGACCCCCCTTTTTTACACAACCTGGGAGAGGATTCAGGAACTTGAAAGTAGCTTCCCCTAGATTCGGTTTGTACGAAGCACAAGAATAGAAAGGTCCAAAAAATGAAAAACAACGGCTCCTCTCTTGTGTTCCAAGTCAACGTGGGGGATAGATGATACACCTTAGTGTTTTCCTCTCCAAGAGATATCCCTATCTTTACTTTTTCTTCTTTAGCCAAAGAACTTAAGCGAATGAGTTATTAAGAAGTGAAAGTTAGAAGGTGCCTATTTATCTTTTTCCCTCCAAGGTAAATACCCCTTCACCTCAAAGACAAGGATAACAAATTCTTATCCTCTATTGCCTTCATATCTTTCAAAAATAATAACAATAATAATAATAATAAAAAAATTTCTCATGCCCACACCAATAAACTGATGTCTATTGTCATGGGCAGGGGGACTTAATGTAGATACTTGAAACATGGGGGGAGGGAAGGGGTCTCGCGAAATAAACACGTGTTGGAACGAACCACCTGTGTTCATGACAACCATGATTTAAAGATGCTATCGTCATGAGGACCGCGACGTTTCAGACGCCCCTTACTCGATCAGATTAAAATTATCATCATCCCACGGCGTTTAAAATTCCCACAACAATCAGATTAAAAGGCCAACCATCGTGCGGCCCACTACGTTTCAAATGTCCATGACTTGATCAGATGAAAAATCTCATCAGTCCCACGGGGCTTTAAACTCTCCAAACAATCAGGTTAAAATTATGATCATAAGTCCCATGACATTTTAAAATGCCAACGGCGATTAGATTAAAAGTCCATCATTATGAGTCCCACGACATTTCGAAAGCGCATGGCGATCAAATTAAAATCATTGTCATGAGACCCACGGCATTTTAAACGTCCATGACGATCAGACTGAAAAACTCATAGTTATGAACATCTTGGCACATCAAATGGTCATGAAAACTAGATTGAAAACTCTCATCTACATCAATACCAAAAAATCCATCGAAACTGTTAAGGTTCAAAAACCTTGAGAGCACTTAGACAGAAACTCGCTGAAAATGCTAAGGTTCAAAACCCTCGAGAGCATTGAAGCGAAAGCTCGTCAAAAGTGCTAAGGTTCAAAAACATCGAGAGCATTGAAGCAAAAACTCATCGAAAGTGCTAAGGTTCAAATACCTTGAGACCACTTAGACAAAAACTCGCTGAAAATGCTAAGGTTCAAAAACCTCGAGAGCACCTAGACAAAGACTCGTCTCGAAAGTGCTAAGGTTCAAAAACCTCGAAAGCGCTAGGACAAACTGTCTCGACAGTGCTAAGGTTCAAAAACCTCGAGAGCACTAAGACAAACAGTCTCGAAGGTACTAAGGTTTAAAAACCTTGAAAGTATCAAGACTGGATGATCTCAACAAGTTTCAAGATTGAAGTAGCTCAAACTACATCTTGATTGCTGTTGCCTATAGTATGGCATCATCAACGTACACACAAAGGGAGAATTAGATTTGAACCGAATGGAGGGGCGTGAGGATCACCGGCCCCTTGATACGTCATGGGTTACACATGGTGTCACGGTTCCAATGGCGAATGTGTAATTCATAAACGTAACTTTGGATTGGCCCACCAAAGAGACTGGAGTAATTGTTCATGCTACCCCAGGTTGGAGTCTTAACACCGTTAGACATTTCCTAATGGATTCTTAACTAACCATTATCTCTCCCCTAACTACTATAAATAGTACTTCACTTCCCAAGAAATGGGATAGAGAATTTTTATAACGGATTGGACTCTGACCTTGCTCTAACAGTGCGCTCAGAAATTTCTAATATCCGAACTACTATTTCCCTCATTACTTGACTTGGTTCGGGCTCAATAGCTGTTCCGTTCTAACCTCTTAATTCTTCTAAAGACGGGGTACGGTCGGTAGTTGACTTAAGCTTCCGTCAGTCGGTAATTACATTGTTGGTGATTCTTTAACAAAAACACCCTTTACAAAATTATTATTAAAGAATTTTAATAAATGTTTATATATTTTCCAAATACTTTCTATGATTATATATAATTACTAAAATCTATATATATATAAAAAAGTTGTTATTATAATTATAAATAATATGATGAATTCTGTAACTATTCTCTTATTTTATGCAAAGCTGTTTTATTAGGATTTCTATCAGTTTAAAAACAATACAATCGACTTTAATGATAATATAAGTATATCTGTAATTTTGAAACTAATTAATTAACAACACCTAAGTACTTTAATTTCGAGGACGAAATTCATTTAAGGAGGATAGAGTGTA
>JAUPMG010289777.1:0-17644 GCA_031762675.1 Pachysandra terminalis | reverse complement strand
GGCATATAATGAAGAGTGGTGGGGTTTCAAGGTTGAAACAGCACTTGGCACACGGTTACAAGAATGTAGCTAATTGTTGCAAGGTGCCTCCTGAGATGAAGAAACTGAGCAGATCATTTGTCGATTGGGGGTACATTAAGGAAAGATCAGAAGGAAAAAAAAGGAGAATACCAGGAAAAAAAAATTGAAGCAACCACCCCGTTTACTAGTGGATGACAATGATGATGATGATGATGATGGTGATGATCATAGTGTTAGGGATCGGACCGGGACAATCCCCGAGTTGATCCCGATACAGAAATAACCCCAAAACCAATGGATCGTTCCGATCCCAATCGCCGATCCTGAGATGGATCGCCCGATCCATTTCGGGATCGGAACGATCCATTGGTTTTTTTTTTTTTTTTAATTAATATCAGCCGTTCGTCTCGGCCGATCCCGAGCCAAATCCGAGTTTAAATACTATGTTGATGATGACGATGACGGCACTCCTCCACTTGATGTCACTAGTGAGTGTGAATGATTACAGTTTTGCGCTACATACCAGGCATCCATGCAGCTCGAGTATGTGAGGAGAGAGGAGAGAGGAGAGCGGAGGAGAGACGGATGGCTTTTGGGGCAAGACCGTCAGGGGTTGGGCCATCAGGGGCTAGGCCATCGGGGGCTAAGCCATCGGGGCCAAGAGAGGGTGCTGCATTTAGATCCCATTTAGCACCGTCATTCCAGCAAAGTAAGAGTGTTAGGATACCTGATCCACCTTTATACCAATCTCTGTATAAGTCATCTGATTCAGGGCAGAAACGCCTTAAGGATATTTGGAGTGGAGGAAATGTACGAGAAAAGATGAGTAAGTTCATTTCAAAATTCTATATCTTCAATCACATCTCAACAAATGCAGCTGACTCCCCACACTTCAAGAATATGGTTGACGTCATACAGGAGTCTGGGAGAGGAGTGTTGCCCCCCACGCCACGAGATATTTTGGGCAAATACCTAGACCAGGAGGAGACAGAGATCAGAGAGTACATTGATAAATTGAGGCCTCATTGGGACGAGTATAACGTTACCTATCATGTGTGATGGGTGGACAGGCCCCACAAAGCTGTCCATTATAAACTTCATAGTGTATTGTAGAGGACGAGCAGTATTCCTGAAGTTTGTAGATGCCTCTGAGAAGATAAAAGATGCGACTTACATCATGGGTTTGTTGATTGATGTCATCAATGAGGTTGGGGCGAAAATGGCAGTGCCTTTGTAAAGGCAGAGAAGACACTTATGGAGAACTATAGCTTATATTGGATATCATGTGCAGCACATTGCATCGACTTGATGCTAGAGGCTATTCCTGCTAAACCAACTGTACTTAGTATTCTAAAGGATGCATGTACCGTCACAAGCTTTATATACAACCACACAATTGTACTAGCAAAGATGAGAGAAGCATGTCAAGGGGACATAGTTAGAACGGGCATTACTCGATTTGCAACTAACTACATAGCCTTGGAGAGCATCCTTCGTCATAAGGCGGGATTGAGGACTCTTTTTACCTGTCATGACTAGGTTGGTTGTCGTGAGAGTAAAACCGATGTGGGCAAGAGAGTTGAGAAGATTATTCTTGAAGGAAATTTTTTAGAAAGTCCATGCTTTGTTTCTGGTTTTACTTTTATGAGATCTTTAAAGTTCCTTAAAGGTAATATTAATGTTGGAATCATAAAATTTTTGGAGATATTCCTATGCGTAATAAAGTTGTGTCTGAGGAATTGAGGAGAACGATTAGTGGGAACAGCAGTGGGGCTTTTTGGGGGAGAAAGGGATAGGAGGAAATCTAAAAGGGAAGAGATGGATATTATTTTGAGACGGGAGGAAATTAGTTGAAGACAAAAATCGAAGGCAACTTGGATTAAGGAAGGGGATGAGAATATTGGTTTTTTTTTTCATAAATCGGCAAATGATAGATCGAAAGTGAATGTCATTACTAGTTTAGTAGTGAATGAAGTGAGGATTGAGGAGGTGGGTGGTATCACAGAGGCTATGATGGAGTTTTATATTAATCTTTATGCTTCAGAGTAGGAGTTGGTTTTTAATCTTAGGAATGATCTCGGGGATGTCTTGTCTCCTCATCAGGTTGAGTGGTTGGAGAGACCTTTTGAGGTGGAAGAGGTGAAGGGGGGCCATTATGGGTATGGAGAGAGATAAAGCTCCAGGTCCGGATGGTTATACTTTGGCTTTTTATCAGGGTTGTTTGGAGGTGATTAAAGAGGATCTTATGGGAGTGTTTCATGAGTTTTATATGAATGGTGTGGTGAATTTGATTACTAATGAGACCTTCCTAGTGTTAATTGCAAAAAAATCAAGAGTCAGCAAGCTTAAGGATTTTAGACCCATTAGTTTGATTACCAGTCTTTATAAGATCATAGCGAAGGCATTGGCAGAGAGACTCAAAGGAGTGATTGGATGATTAATATCATCAAATCAGTATGCGGTTATTGCAGGGAGACAGATTTTGGATAGTGTTCTGGTGGCAAATAAGATGGTTGAGGAAAGAGAGGGGAGTGGTATTCCAAATCTTATGTGTAAATTGGATTGGGAGAAGGCTTATGATAGGGTAGAATGGGAGTTCATTAATTATGTGTTAGAATGGAAGGGTTTTGGGCTCAGGTGGAGGAAATGGATTAGTGGTTGCATATATAAGGTTTCCTTTTCTTTTCTCTTTAACAGGAGTGTTCATGGGCATTTTGAGTTTTCTAGAGGAATTAGACAAGGCGATCCTCTTTCACCTTTTCTTTTTTACTTTAGTTGGTGATGTGTTGAGTAGGTTCTTTTCCTTGGCGGAGAGCATGGGTCTTATTAGTGGGAATCTGGTAGGGAGGAATAGGGTGCTTGTGTCTCATTTGCAATATGTTGATGATACTATTATCTTTTTTTAGACAGTGGAGGAACAGGCGTATTGGATTAAGGCCATTTCGAGATGTTTTGAGATGATGTCTAATCTTAAGGTTAATGTGGAGAAGTCAACTATTTTTGGGTTTCATGTGGAGCAAGGTCGATTACAGCAATTTGCAGATTATTTGGGTTATCGAGTTATTGATTTGCTGATTAGATATCTTGGTTTGTCGTTGGGGGAGAGTGGTAGATCTTTTTCATTTTGGTCTTCTATCATTGATAGGGTGGAAAAGAGGTTGGCCACTTGGAAAAGGGATTATTTATCTTTAGGGGGCTGTGTTACTCTGATTCAATCTATCTTAGCCAATTTACCTTTTTTCTCTTTTTCAAGGTCTTGTGAGAGTAGTTAAGATTTTGGAGAAAAACCAAAGGAATTTCCTTTGGGAGGAAGGGGATCATAAGAAAGTTAAGATTTTGGAGAAAAACAGAAGGAATTTCCTTTGGGAGGAAGGGGATCATAAGAAAGGTCATTTGGTGAAGTGGAGTATGGTTTGTAAGATCAAAGATGCGGGTGGCCTCGATTTGGGTAATATTCAAATTCCGAATTCTGCTTTGCTTGGAAAATGGTTATGGCATTTTGGCAATGATACCGAGGCTTTATTGTTCAAGGTATAATATGAAAATTCGGGACAAGTATAAATGATTGGGAAATTACCAATCAGTAAGAATTTATGCTCGTAGCCCTTGGAAGACCATTTCTGCTATGGCTTCCTCATTCTATCATCTTATTCGTTTTAGGGTGGGAAGGGGTTCGCATGTTCGATTTTGACATGATTTATGGTGGGGTCAGTCCATTTTCAATGTTAGATTTCATCGATTATTACTGGTGGTGCAGCATAGGGATACTGTGGTCTCTGACATTCTTTCATGGTTTTCCACAGGTTTGGTTTGGAATCTTGCTTTTAGAAGAGAACTTAGATCAAATGAGTTGATGTAGTTATCGAGCCTAATTGATTCTCTTCAGTTTTGTTTGATTGATTCTGAGTGTTTGGATATCCGAGTTTGGCCGTTGGAATCTAGTGGTGTGTTCTCTACCAAATCCTTTTCTTGATTCTTTCGTAGAGAGGCTAATTCTTGTCTACCCCCTTTTTGCACTTCCAAGTTATGGAAAGCCAAAATTCCTCCTAGAGTGAGAATATTTGTATGGACTGCCATTTTATATAGTATTAATACTTGTGATGTACTTCAAAAGAGGATAGGAAATTTGGCCATTATTCCACATATCTGTTTTATGTGCAGGAATCAAGTGGAGTCAATGGATCATTTGTTTTTGCATTGCGTTGTTTCTAAAGGGATATGGATGCACTTTTTGTGGCTTATGGGTGTGGAGTGGGTAATGCCGGAGAGTATTGTTGCTTTGTTTGATTAGTGGAGATGGGTCAGAGAGGAAAGATTTTTTCGGAGGCCTTTTTCTTTTCGGTTCTATGGGTTATTTGGAGTGAAAGGAATAGGCGTATCGTTGAGCAGCTCCAAAGACCTTTTTCGTGGCTGATTGATTCCATTGTGGGGATCGTGGCAAGATGGATGGCAATTAGGCAGGAATTTCAGGGTATCTCTCTGGATTCGATTGCCAGATGTTGGTGTGATTTTCTCTAATCTTTGACTGTTCAACTATTGAAGATGGAGGTTTGGAGCGCACCGGTTGGGGGTTGCATTAAGTTTAATTTTGATGGTTCCTCTTTAGGTAACCCCGGCAGATCTAGGATTGGTGGGGTCTCCAGGAATTCTGATGGTGAATTCCTCCATGTTTTCTCAGGCCCGATTGGTGTTGCTGACTCTACTACCATTGAGATTAGGGCATTGATTGCTAGTTTGGGAAAAGCTAGGAAGCTGAAGATGGAGTATCTACATGTTGAGGAGGATTCTCTTTATGTTATCTCTTGGATGTCAGTTAACGGTAGGTGTCCATGGAGATATGCTCATTGGGTTAGACGTGCTCGACATCTTAGTATCGGTTTAAGAATATCCTTTTCTCCTGTACAGAGATCAGCTAATGAGATGGTAGATGGGTGGGCCAGAAGAGGAGTGGAGAGAGCTTTTTCGTAAAAGAATGCCTAGGGGGAGGATATTGTAAATTCAAATGGATAGGATCCTTGTTGGTTACCTTTTTTTGTTTTGTATAGTTTATTATTGTTTATTTCTGGATCACACTTCGCGATTTCTTGATATTTCTGTATTATATTTTGATGATTAATAAAATTTTGTTAATGATCGAAAAAAAAAAAGGACAAAGTGAAACGCCTGCGAGTCACCTCCCCTCCAACAACCGAATTCATATCCCACACCACTAGAATACCCCTAGAAGCCCCAATTGAAGGTAAAAATTCCCACCTACAATTTCTATCACCCCACAAGCGCCTCACCAAGACAGGGTCTATCACTTCCTTTTTGGTTTCAAGTAACACCAAGTTATCGGGTCTAGCACTCAAGCACAGATCCTTAACCGCCCTTTTTTTCTCTGCCTTGCCTAGACCTCTAATGTTCCAACTGACTATCTTCATTGGACAACTTCCACTTCGCCCTCTTGTCTAGACCTAAAAGAATCTACAGCCTCCTTGACTGACACCACATTATCCTCACCATCTCGAACTTGATCCAAAACACTTGGCGCGAAACTGACCATCCTATCCCACTCCCCCTCCTCTCTTTCCTCTAGACTATTAAGCACCAAAACACCCCCCTATCAACACGATCTCATCAACCATAGACTGATAAGAGGCTAAGTCCCCCCCAACTAAAACCCAACACCTCTAAATCCGCAGCTCCGCCTCACCCCTCACCACATCCTGTTGAACATGGGTATACAATATCCCGGAACGTACGACTTTTCTTGCCTTATAGCATTCTTAGGCTCAACCACGGCTGAATCACTCTGAACTGCAAGACAATTGTTAGCATGAACAGAATCAATTGAATAATTTAAGGATTTAGTCTTCCACAAAGATACTTGCGGCTTACTTGGAGAAGCAGGATAAGGACTGGACCAAAAAGAACGAGCAGAAGACTTAAATTGATACCCGACCCCCAATTTATCGAAACAAGAGTCAATGGCCTGCATGAAACTTGGTGACACCCCAAGAACAGTACCCAACTTGGATTCAGCATCTGCTCCCTCCCCCCTCCCCTCCCGCACACCGGCTTCTTTGCCTAACATCTCACTGCCCAAAACTCTTCCTTTCTTTTCTCGTATAACTCTAATATCCCCCCCTAATCTTTCATTGGACTCTTCCAAATATATAACTTGTGAATCTAGCCTTCCCCACTCCCCTTATGGCTGAGAACCATGGCCATCACAGCCTTAAATGCACCCACTTCCAGTTGCTCCACCCTCGAACAAAGGACTTTCAGCATACTTCAATTGGAACGAGAACCACGACCATCACAGCCTTGAAGTCCTAAACCGCAATCTTCCTTGCGCCTTGTTCCACCTTTGGAATTTCAGCCATAGAAGCTCCACCCTTACTGGTCTGTTCCCCCACTTTCATGCTGCCTAAGGAATCCCGACCCTCCAAAACACTCTCAGTTTTAGGAACCGAACCCAAACCTTCCATCTTTTGAGGCCTTATGGTAGGCGAGCTAGGCCCATGACCCAGCAGACCTTTAGAACCCCCCATACCAGTGGCCAGCCCTGACCCATGCCCCATTACGTCAACATTTAATTCCCCAGTCGCCTTGGGCCATTAGGCGAACGGGGCCCAGGACCCAAAGGAAATAAAGAACCCTCATCCCCAACAGCCCAACCCGACCCCGCCTCCTTACAAACACCACCCAAGAGCCCAGGCGACATGGGCGTTGCATCAAACATCTTATTGGGCTCGAGTTGAGGCCCAAGCCATTGATCCCCCATCTTTGCCACATAAGAGGACTTTTCCCCTTCTCTTACCCTAAAAACCAGACCTTTTTTTTCCTTTCCAACGACAGAGGCATGCTGAGCTGAAAGAGGAAATTTATTTGAATATCTGTTACCCCCTGACGTCGCACGCACATCCAAAGCCTTCAGTTGGCTGGGGCAAACGCCACTGAAGCCGCCGCCACCATAGTCACCCACCCATTCTGTTAAGCCTTGAAGACCGAATCCACCAACCATGCCACATCTCACCACTCTTTTCACATCATCATCATCCCCCCCATTCTCCCGCCTCGGTTCCGAAAAACCTCCCTCTACAATAATTTTGATTCCGGTCTCGAACCACCTCCAGCTGTCTGAAAGCCAAACAGATCTAAGGATTTTCCACGCATACCCTATGCCCACGTCCAAACTCACCCGTAAGAATCCCTCTCCAACCACCACCGAGGATAGATGATTGCTGACTAAGCCCCCCAAGAACCTTCCAATTGCATTTATCAAGTTCTAACTCATCATATGTACCGGAAAACCTTCGAGGGCGATGCACCAACCGAGCCTACTAAACGGACCCCTAAAGTTTCTTGGGGGTACATGCACTTTGACGACCGACGGTGGGGAAATCAAAAATTTTGGTGGTCCACCTGCTGTTACGAATCTCACATAAAGTTCAGGCTTCAAACGACTCTTGTCTTGTCCATTGCTTGCCTTCAACGCCTGGATTCCTGCCACAACAATGTACCTCCATGCTCCGTCCAACGGTGGGAAAAATAACAAACGACCTCATTCGTTATGTGCAACCGAGGTCACTTTCAAGAAATCTCCTCTCCCATTAGTTCTGAATTCAGCGATTAGCACCTAGCTACCATTTCTCATGGAGCCAAGAACACAAGGTTTGTTCCCATTTCTACTATAATGGCAGCCACCATTTTTCCGAGCCAAGCTATTTCTTCTGAGGAAAACCAGATCCAATAATTTCCATAGAGTCTTGATTCTGTCACCTTAACCAACGAGTTGTACTGTCATCGAACAGATTCGAATATGAATAATTTTTTATCGACTCTAATCCTAATCCTCTCAGGTGCACCCCCTACTACTCCCACTATTCCTTGTTCATACTGAACTTTCTCCTTGCTTAGAGTAGCCTCTCTGAAACTAACCACTGGAATATGCACTTATTATTTTGGCTACACAACGACCCACTGCCCTCCGAGCTCACACTAGGACTACCAACCCCATTCAGTGCATTAACAATCTCATTCACTGAATATCTGACGGCAAGCAGATCTCAAACCGCCAGACTCACGTTCTCTCTTCTCACTCATCTCTCCCGGTTTGTATGTTGGATATGGGAAAAGCCTATGACAGGGTGGAATGAACTTTTCTTGATGCACCCTAGAATGGAAATGTTTTGAGATGAAGTAGCACAAATGGATAATGTGTTGTGCTAAAAATGTTTCCTTTTCTTTCATTTTGAGTGGAAACGTAAACGGATAGCTTGGGTCATTAAGAGGTATCCATTAGTAGGATCCATCATCTCCTTGTTTACTTCAGTGGGAGATACTCTCAGTTGCTTCTTAAGCAAGCGTGAAGATTTGTTTTTGATTAATGGTAGTTTTCATAGGCAATGAATGGATAAAGATCTCGAACCTCCAGTTTGCAGATGACACGATTTTATTTATGAAAGCAGAAAAGGTTCAGATATATTGGATTGTATCCATCCTCCGATGTTTCAAAATGGTGTTGGGTCTTAGGGTGAACATAGAGAAAAGTAGTCTCACTGGAATTCATGTAAAACCAACTTTGCTCCATTCATATGCGCAAGTGTTAGGTTGTCAGGTAACTGACTGGCCCATTATGTATTTGGGTCTTCCTTTGGAGGGCAATCCTTGTAATTGGAGTTTTTGAGTTCCAATTGTGGAAAAAGTTGGCTACTTGAAAGAGGAATTATTTTTCCTTTGGGGATAGAATCACGCTTATACAGGCATCGATAGCCAATCTCCCAACATACTACCTATCATTATTCCATATTCCGGTTAGGGTGGCGAAAATTTTAGAAAGGGTCAAGATAGACTTCTTGTGGGAGGGTGGGGCCGGTAAGAAGGATAAACTGGTGAAATGGGAAGAGGTGTATAGAGACAAAAGCAAAGGGGGACTGAATATAGGCAACCTAGTGCTTTGGAATGCAACACTTTTGGGCAAATGATTATGGAGACTCAACATTGATAAGGATCCATTATGGTTTAGGGCTTTATCCAGTAAGTATGATTTACATAATAATGGATGGGACATCAATCCTTGTGCCAGAAGATGTATAGTACTATTTCTTGGAAGGCCATCTCTATGAACAACTAAAGATTCCAATTAGTTGTTTTTGGATCCAAAGGACAATCAGTTATTTTTTTCATTGGGTATCCAAAATGACCTAAAGGTTTCAAGTTCTATTATCCTTCATACTCCACCCAAATCAGGAAATGTTTAATTTCTTGAAACTGTGGCATTAGTGGAATTATGGAACTGTGACGCAACAATTTTAAAAAAAAAAAAAAGAAGCGAATATTGATTACTATGCTAGTTATACATGAAGATTTGATGGTTCAGCATACTGTAAACCAGATACAAATGCACCTAATACAATGAACTATACGTCCAGAGAGGGAGAAAACATTGAAAATGTGGGTAGTATAAAAGGAAACCCATATTAGATACCCATGTAATACAGTCAAATAAACATTTTTCAACATATGTTACATAAACAGAACTGAAATGGTTCTACTATACTAGACCAGTATTAGTTGGTTCAGTTGGTTTGATCCAATTTAGGCCAGTCCAACCAGTCTTCATATTTTTATTTAGCTTGGTTTGGATGGGTCAAATCTAATTAAAATTAATTTGTTTGGTCCAATATGAACCAGCCCAAACCGATCTCCTTCAAATAATGAAGCATGAACCTTTGGAAAAGGAGCATGGTCTTTCAAAGAATGAAGTATGGGTTCCAAACCATCAAATAGTGTCATGCGAGCCTTGTAAAAGCGATATGACCTTTTAATTAATGGACCTACACCCAAATACGTCATGAGAGCTTTTAGAAAATTCGTGTACCCTTCAACTCTGCCTGGATCTGGGGTACTTAGTGGTTTCTCCACTCCAGCAACCATAACAACTGCAGAAAGTTCTGAAGAACTTGTGTTTACAGCCTAAAGGGTGTTATTACAACAGCTTTGCTGTTGACTACTCTTGGAAATCTTTACAAAACCATGTTATTCTCTAACAGAACAACAAAAAATTCTTGTGAAAAAACAAAATCGCAAACTAAAGTATAAGCTCACAATTCGTGCCATTCGTCTGTGTTTAGTAAGTAAATGAGTATGGAACATCTGCTCTTTGACCCATCAATCAATAAGGAATGAACAAACAGAAGATCAATACCCTCTACTTTTAATCTAATCTATCAGTTTGTAGCTTATACCGCAAGTTAGCTGATTTGAATTCAATAACTATCCATTTTTCTTTTGTGGGCAGGGGGGAGACGGAGAGACTCACCTCAGTTCTGACGATCCATGAAGGTTTTAAGACGGAAAAACGCGGCAAGAGGTTTGGTTTAGGGTTTTGCGGGAAACCGTTAGATGCAAGGACTTCAAACTTGAAGGTCGCTGTTAGCAGAGCTTCCGCTCCCAATGCCATCGTCAATCAACTGCTGAATAAACATATACGAGTTATCTAGAGAGGCAAGGTTTTTATTCTCTGGATAGCGGACCGGTCCGGGACGATCCCGATACGGATCGGCGATCCGGTCTAAGATCGGCTAATCGGGTCCGATCCAACTTTTAGATCGTCTTTAAAAAAAATTGCATTGGCCGGACCGGTCCAGCCGATACATGTTGGATCATTAATTTTATAAATTAAAAAAAAAAAAAAACAAAAAAAACCCTTTGGATTGATCTGCCGGTTTGATTAGGCCGTCTGTATCAATGTCGGTTGAATCGGTCGGATCCAAAGACACTTGATACAATAATTGTATCGTGGCTTGGAATCAGACCGATCTTAGCCAAAGTCAATACAAACCGACCGATCCTTAAAACCCTACTACAGCGGCCTAAAAATACCTCCCTAAAATTTGAAAGTATGTTACAACAAAACCCTTTCGTTTGTAACAGTCAATCAATGCTTTTCGCTTATTGCAACATATTTTAAGGACGAAAATTTTCATATACACATTGTTTAATGATCTTAAGAACAAACTAGATGTTGCTTATATTGAAGAAGAAAGAAACATTGTAATATTAAAAATTCTAAAAATCTCAACTATCTCTTATAATTATAGGATAAATTAGTAATTTAACTTTTTATTCTTTTAACATAAATGTAACGATTGATAGAGGTATTATATCCAATGATTACTTTTTATTACATAGATCCCTCTAGTTTAGTCCAATAAAGATATTGATTGTAACGGTTAAAGTTTGAATAAATAAAAATATAAAACGAAAAGCTTTGACTTACTAGACACACCAGTTGTTTGACCCGTGTCTCCTGTGCTCAAGAGGAGTTAGGACGGATAAATTCATTTCCATAAAAGGTCTAATGAGTAAAATAAATATTTTTTAATAAACCTCAAATATATTTTTTAATAAACCTAAAATATAAAAAGATGGTATTTTTTAATTGAATTATAAAGATTAAAAAATAAATACTTTTTAATAAACCTGAAATATAAAATATATATATGTATATATATATATATATATATATATTTCATGGAATTTTAGTAATTGAATTATAAAAAGTGAAAAATAAATATTTTTTAATAAACCTAAAATATTAAAAAAAAAAAATGGTATCATAAATCTAAGGACAAATTTAGTCCGTGAGGTATATGCAAATTGCAGTGATCTCCTTTCACCTATCAATAGGTTATCCCCTTAAAAGAAGTCTATTAAGAGAATGAACGGACTTCAATTTTTGACTAAAATACCCTTAACATTTAAATTCAAATTTAGTAATTGAAACAAGTTTTTTGACTAAAATGCCCTTAACATTCAAACTTAATCTCTGATTGAACCTCTTAGTTTTCCCTGCTGTCGTAATTTTATCCTCTAGATCACTAGTGATAACTGAAGATGTGAGTATTCAAGTTTCAAGCATTAAATTTGATTCTTAATGGTTTTTTGTACATTATATATGGGTATCCCTATCCTGGCTTGGACTGTATAGTTCACAACGTTGAGTAATTTGTGCTTTTTGCTATTGAGTCATGGTTGTAAAGATGTAGGCTCAAGTCCTTTGTTATTGTGTTTAAACCCTTGAACCTCTGAGTGGTGAAGGATCAATGGGGTGAGAAGTGAAGGATTCAAACCCTTGAATCTGTTTTTTAGATATGAATAATTGAAAAAGAAAAAAATTATTCTTCAATCAATGAAACCCATGTTTTTCCTCGGACTTTGAGAGGGTGCGGCTATCTTCCAAACATCCGCGAATCGCACCTTCGTCGAAGACCAATAGTTGCTTCTAAGAGAAATGGTTGTGCACTCCTTGCAAAAGAAGCTTTCTTTTACCTTTAAGGGTCTTTTTAGATCGCATGAATTTAGGGGTGGTAATTGGAATTGGCGAGTGTGAATTTCAATTCTTGTGTTGGATGACCAATTCTCTCGAGAATTAAAGTTCACATGAGAAAAAAAAAGACACCCAATTTCCACGATTCATGAGAATTATAATTCACACCCTAAGGGGTGTTTATTGTAATTCCCACGTAAACTAATTCACACCCAGAGGTACCAGTCGGTCTCAACTGGTACCTTCGGTCCGGTGATCGATCGGTCTTGACCGATTCAGCTACCAGTCCTGAAGATTGGTCCTGCCGGCCCGGTCCGATCCAATTGTTTTAATTTGAAAATGTGTTTTTTTTTGTATTGGATCCGAATCGATGATACCACCGGTCCGGTACCCGGTCTTGGTACATTAAAGCCTGTTGCCATCCCTATTTGTATGAGATCTATCACTTGAGTTAAATAAAAAATAAGAAAGAAAAAAAATATACACTATCTATACAAATTAGATAAATTAGACTATAAGTAACATGTCAACCAAATAACATAATTTCAATACATATGAATTTGAAATCATAAGATTTACAATTCAATTCTCATGTAACTTTGAATTCAAAAGATCCAAACGTACCCTAAGGTAAATTGGAAAAGAAGGGTAAAAAAGGGTAATTAAGTATATTGTTTTAGGATATAATTGTATTTTCAAATTTATAACTTAACATGGGTAGTTTCATCTTTAACATGGTCGACTTCAGCAATTTTTGTCTAGCTTTTGGACGAAGACTTAACAAAAAAAGAGATGAGTGGAGCCTTCCTTCAAAATTCAAAAAAGGTAACTGTTATTTTTGATAGGTGAAGGGAGGTCACTACAATTTGTGCATGCCTCATGAGAGCTAACTGTGATTTCCCCAAAGTCTAATATATGAAAGAGGACACGATACCTTTTCGATTGTTTTGTCCTCGTATGACTGCAAGACAAGTCCCCTGTTTTTATTTTTTGTTATTTTATATATTTATTTATTTTTGATTTGGTTAACAGCATTTACTTCGGTAATCGCTCATCATTGACTTTCGATTATTGATCGTTCATGTTATTAGTGCAAGGATCCATATTGAAGGAAGAACCAAAATGTTACATCCCAAATCTAGAGATTTCGATTGAGACCCTAAAGAAATTTGAAATTATAACTCTCACCCCCATTCCACATAGGAGTGGTAAGTCAATACAAAACCAAAAACATTGAAATAAATAAGATTCATGATAAAGACTATTTCATAATATAAATCAAAAGTATTTGAATAACATAAACATCGGAATGAAAATATCAAACTAATCCTAATCCCATATATCAATCAACTTTCTACTAGCTAAAACTAAAATCAATTCAAAACACCCAATAAATCCTACTACAATGTCTAATAAAATCAAATATTATTGTTCTCATTATAACTACCATCTTCTTAGAATTCCTCTCCTCATTACTCATTATAGTCCAACTGCTCTCTTTCTATCGATCCTAAAAATATGGTTGCTTGAAAGCGTAAGCTATACTTAGCTTGTAAGTAAACAAATAAAAATACACTACAAAACACGGGGGCTTTAGCGGCGGTTTTTATCGACGGTCTTATATGACTGCCAAGATTTTGGACATATGACAGCGTGCTATTCTAAGACCGCCGACATAAGGTTCCCGTGAACTATACCCCTTTCCCACTCTTAGAATATTTTGGTCCATCGACGGCGGACTTGTGTCGACCGCCGACAAAGGTCTTTTCTTATACCCGTGAAAAAGCCATTTTCTCTTTCTCTTTCCTGCTTGTTCTTCTTTGCGTTCCCACTCAATCTCTCCTCTCGATTTTGCTCGCAATCTCTCCTCTCGATTTGCTCTCAATTTCCCTCTTGATTTAGTCTCTCTCCCTCAGTGGTTGTCGCTGCTGCCTTCTTCGTCCTCAATCGCTGTCACTGTCGATAGTCTCCTCAAGAACGATTTCAGGTAACTTATACTTTCTCCTTCTTTATGGTTTCTGGTTCTACTTAAACCCTAACCCTAACAATAGTTCTTAATTTTTTTTTATTCCACGGATTGTTTATCCGATTAGTCTTAGGGCTCAGATCAGGACTGTTACTCCCGTAATTCCTTATTTCATGGTTGTAGTTTTGTTTTCTTTATTTTCGTCACTTTTCTTAGTTTATTATTTGCATTGGATTCTCAAGATTTTTTATTGATTATCATGATCAAAATTATTCTAGTTTAAGGGTGTTTGGATTCTTGACAATGTGTACTAAGGGTGTTAGTCTTAGGGTTTAGACCATTCAAAAGAACTGCAACGATGCACAACCCTTCGAGTTCAGCATGTGATGGGTTGAATATTTCACAAATAAATTGTCGTGTACTTGGATTTGTAAACGCGAGTAAAACGTTAAGATCAACCATTTAATATTTGATTTTACAATACTCCTTTTGGATGATGGGAGAAAATTGAGAAACCTCAGTCGACCCAAATTCTAAATGTTAAAAATGTAATTCAATGGTTCAAAAGTTGTTCAATTATCCTAATTAATAATTTGTATGGAGATTCCTATAATTTCATTAGAATTTGAAGGACCCTTATTTTGGCTTTTGAAACCCCTAAACCCTAAATGGTCCCTTTTTTTTAGAGTATGTCTCACCAGCTTTAAGTTGATTCTTAAGTGGAAACAGTCACTTGTAAGAATGATTTGGCCAATCCAAACACTCTATACTTGATAGGGGATCCTTTGGAGTAGCCATGTGACCAATAAGTTAACCTAGGTAAGCCCTCCATTAATACATGTACGTTTGTTTTATCATTGTAGACAGAGAATTTGTTTGATAAAGATGGATATATCAGATTTGATAGCATTGTAATTCGTTGTATCTTGATCTTGTCTCCATTTTCATCTTATTGTAACTTCTTATAAAGCTTTTGTTATGGTTATTGTAATCATCGTTTTTTTTATGACTAAAATTTTTAGTTCACAATAAGGTTGGTCATCTTAATATATACTTGCAGCTGGCACGTGCTATGCTAGAGTTTTGCTTGGCTTTTAGATAATTACTAGCAATAGTGCACGTGCGTTGCATGTGAAGGTTAATCTTAAAGGTTGATTACAACCCTTCCTCTTCCACTCTTGGTATAATTTTGTTTAGATGTTATCTACTATAAGTAAAGAATTAAATTGAACAAGTTTAACATAAATAAGTGTTAAGTGTTGAGCATTTACATGAGTTAGAATTTTCCAAAGTTAATGACAAGACAAAAAAAATACGGTCACAACATTATTCTTACAAAAAACCCTAAGGCAGTCTTATTAAAGGATTCATTGCTGTTACTCTAGGGTAGTTTCAAATTTAATCAACCTACTATCTTGATATTGCCCGTTTCTGTTATTGGATGAACTTTTTTTATCAACCTTTCCGATAATTCATCAATAATCCGATAAGATATCATCTGATTCGATTCGATTTTAATCTGATCAAATTCAGATATAAGTTGATTTGATTCAATAAGAGTCCGATCCGATTCTATTTGGGTACATATATAAATATATAAAATGTATATAATAAATATACATATGTTTGTATATATAATATTGGGTGAGTACAAGTATTAAACATATAATTAGAAACAAGTCATTAATTTAGGATATTTAAAAAAAGAATTAAAATTTATATCAAATTATAATTCTTTTTTATTTGATATCTTATAAATATATGAAATAGGTTTACCAAATAATCTAATAAATGTTCGAATCCCATTTGACCCATAACTAATTGGATTTGATAATAAGGGATTTATGATTTGATAATGCGTAAAGTATGATCCAATTCCATCCGACTTTTAATCAAATCAAATTCAAATATGCCTTGATCCGATCCGAACTTCATGGGCTGATCCTCTTGGCATCCTTAATCTTTTCTGCCCTCCACCTTTCTTAAGGAGTTTGTTTAGGGGTGGAGTAGACCATGATAGCATTCAAACGTAGTTACTCCTATTCCGATCCCTGATTTGATTCCGATTTTAAACAACATGTCATCATCATTATAATTAAGACTAATATGGCTGTTTGTGTTTCTCTTATGTTTAGTTGTACGATTTGTTATATATTATTTTGAATTACTAGAAGTGCGTGTATGCCTTGAAAAACGGAAGTACGGGGTATTGGTGGAATTATTTGGTATATAGGAAGTATTTAATGCATTGCCCGTCTGAAAGGTTATATATGTGATTTGTTCTTCGTTTTACTTGCTATTGATGCATTGAACTTCACTAATGGGATTGTAATTTTCCATAGGATATAAATATGAAGATCCATTATTACACATATAACATTTTGGATTGTCCCAGTGGACAGTTTGGGATTAAAAACTATTTTACTTGTTGTTTTATGATTTGATTATTTCTCTATTAATTTTGGCAATAATTTATGTGTGTTCTTCGGATACGTAGTTTACTTGAATATGTGCTTATCGTTTATTTATCTAGTATGGGTAATTGAGAGTACAATATGTCATGTTAGCTAACGTATTTGAAGAAACACGCAGTAATGTACTCGAAATTTTTAGAGAAATATTCCAATTATAAAATTAGGGAGTAAAATAGTTGGTAATCCTGAATGGGCATAAAACTTTCTATAACATGCATCATTACTTGCGGGTTATATCTGGTTTGAAAATGCATGTGTTTTATTGAGGTATGTCTCACCTTTAAATTATTTGTGTTTATTTAGAATTTAATTTTATAATTTATGCAGTTCATGAATTTGGATTTATCTTGAGATAGAGAATTGGAGTTTATCTTTATATATTGTAGATGCTTTGTAATTCTATATTCTGTTCTTAAATATAGTAGTGGGTAACAATTTAAGAGTTCAAACCATCAATTGATCCATCAATTTTTCTAAGGGTTTTTTGCTCACTAAGTGTCAAATGAGGACTGTAAACCATACTAAGCGGTTACCCGGAACATAACTCGGCTCTCGCTAACTGGCCGTGGATTGGATCTCAACGAGGAGTAGTTCTTCTTTCTACGAAGTTGAACCAAACCCCCTGAGTTCGGGCCAGGGGTTTACCCCATCTTTACGAAATCCATCAGTTTAGGCTTCTCAATTTTCTCTGTTTTTTTATAGTTGGGAATCGGTCGGGTTGTCTCTAAGTAGTGTTGGAGGGTTATTTATAGTTAGGCTTCTCCATTTTCCCAATTTTGGTATGATATCTCCTTGTTGAAATTTTCTAATTTGATGCATGCAGCATATTGAACAAAGAAGTCGGGTGTCGTTTAAGTTGAAATT
>JAUPMG010289758.1:0-31787 GCA_031762675.1 Pachysandra terminalis | reverse complement strand
ACATAAAACAAGCAATAAAAAACTCTCTGTACATGATTCGTAACTCAATGATTCCACACACAAAAATAAAATAAAATAAACGAAAAACCCTTCCGCCCAAGATTCTAAGCATGATCATCTTTGATTGCTTCGATGGATAGAGTGAACGATTTGAGAGAGACATACTTGAACTTATGCAACATGTTGAAGCTTAGGAAGTGACAAACTCAAGAGAGAGATCTGAATGTAGCCCTTAGAGTTGGAGTTGAAGTTGATTCTTTTCTCTTTTTTTTTTGAATGAAACCATAATTAAATTAAATATATAGACTTAGTTGTGGTATTAACATATTAGGTTTTAAAAAGGATTTTGTTGATATTTAGAAACCATTAAAGTTTATAAAAAAGGAAAAAAGTGGAATGTTGAATGGTTTACTGCCTAAACGTAGTTTTATAAAAATGGAAAAAGTTGAATGGTCTAATGTTTATTGCCTAAAACGAATAGTGGTATCAACAATATAAATAATTTATTTAATATAATATACAAATGGCAGGGCCGGGCTTTATCGGGTTGGGCTGAGAAAGGCCCTAGCCCAGCCCAAAAAATAGTGCTGGCTTAAAATCGAGCCCAAGCCCAGCCTAAGCCCTAAAAAAGTAGGCCCAACCCACCCAAAAGTTACTTAGGGCCGAACGGGCCATGGGCCGGCCCTCTTAAGTTGGCACCCCTAGTTCTTATCACAGTCCAGCACCTTAACATGTGAGGCAACCACTTTTAGGGAAACATCTCTAATGATATGTTCAACAATAAACTTTTCCACCTTGTATTCATTTCTGCGAGCATTTCTCTCTCTCCACACGTGATAGACAGTGGCATTGAGAGTCAATGCATTTCCTCCAAAATATTGTTGAACAGGATGAACTGAAAACCACCACTTGGCTATACCTTTGCTTATCATATCATTGCCTTTTCCCTAAAAAATACAATGTACTTTTTTCTTTTGGGTCTCTCAATGCTTTTGTTGGTTTATTTATATTTCATTGAATAATGTGACTAAACCTTATATGGTGCAAGGATCTTGGCAGTTATGTATAGGACGTGTGATATTATACAAGACACCTACAAGAAGAGAACTGTTGGATCAGAAAATGCTGTGGGTGAATGGTTTTTCTTCTTGTCCTACAATTGCTTATGGTTAGAGGTGATGGTGGATGAAGATGGTAGCTGCATTGCCTGGCATCTTCAGTGCTTGTGGTGTTGTGGCCTTTCTTTTTTACACATATGTAAAATAAAAGCAGACAAGCCTAACCTCCTCTTTTGAATATCAGATCGGTTGTCTGTGTGAACCAGTGTTGTCATCTTCTACAAATTGTTGTCAGTGGCCCAAAAATAAAGTGTGTTTTGTGTGCTTATTTCCTTTTCAAGTTTAGTTGAATGCTATAATCGTTTTCTTTGCTATTTAATAGATTGTTGAAGATGTTTGTGGAAATGTGATTGGGATCCAATGGAAGCTATTTTATCTGTCTTGAGAATGTGGGGTTGGGTTTGTTCTCTGTGTGTGTAAATGTTTGATGTGTGGTTGTTGGTTTTCCTATGGGAAAATCTATATATCCTATAGAAAAAGACTACTCAAGGCAACTATTCTCTAAATTATGTTCTTTTCCAGTTTTACTTTTCCCTTTATCAGAAAGTGAAATTTTGGGTGGTGGTGATGGAGGTGGTGGTGGTGGTGGTGGGGGTGGTGCAATGGTTGCACCATAATTGTGCAAGGGCACACCAAAAGTGATGCGAGGCATGCACAGTCAGTGGTGCACCCTTGCACAATTGGTAGTGTATCCTTGGAGAGTTGGTGGTGCATCCTTGAACTACCAACTTTGGAATGCAATCACAAGAGGTTGTGCAAGTAATCTAGAAAAACTGTTGGTGGTGGGTGGGTGGTGGTGGTGAGGGGTGGAGGAAGGCATGCACACCACTAAGTGTGCATGCCTTGCACCAACTATAGGTTGGTGGTGGGAGGTGGTGGTGATGAGAGGTGGTGGTGGTGCAAGGGTTGCGCCATAATTGTACAAGGGAGCAGCAAAAGTGATGCAAGACATGCGCAGTCAGTGGTGCACCCTTGCACAGTTGGTGGTGCATCATTGGAGAGTTGGTGGTGCATCCTTGCACAACCAACTTTGGAATGCAATCACAAGAGGTCCAAGGAATCTAGAACAAATGTTGGTGGTGGTGGTGAGGGGTGGAGCAAGGCATGCACACCACTAAGTGTGCATGCCTTGTACCAACTATAAGTTGGTGGTGGTGCAAGGGTTTCACCATAATTGTGCAAGGGTTCACCAAAAGTGATGCAAGGCATGCACAGTCTGGTGCACTTTAGTCCTAAACTCGCTAAGAGAACTTTCCCTATTTATTTATTTCATTTAATTTAATGTTTGCATTTCTTGAGATTATATGGTTTGTTTATTTAATTAAACATAAGGAATAAAAACTTAAATGTTGATTGGGGTCTTAGTGTATTTAATGAAACTTTGGGGTTAGGGTTGTACGAAGAAATTTGGAGACCAAATTCAAAAGCACGGTTGTGCGTTGAAGTGGTCAATGGAACGTGTCTTATAGTGGGGTGGTAGTGGGAGAGAATGGAGGGAATGACTCCTTATATCTCTAACCTCCCCATCATAAGAACACAAGGAATTTTGTGTTTGAGAGCCAAGAAGAAATTGAGAAAGAGAGAAATTGAGAATAAGAAGGAAACTGAACCTAGTCTGAATTTCAGAGAAAAAGGAGAAGAGAAGAAGGAGAAGAGGATAGTCAGAGATTGAGCCAACTAGCTACATTCTCAACCATGATCGCTAGGAAAGCAATGTAAGTAGTTTATTCTGTATCATTCTTGTTAATATGCATGATTTGTTTCTCTGTTTTAGCATGAAAAAGGTGTATGAATGGTTGTGAATTTTGATCTATTATTTCATCATGTTTATATTTGTTTCTATGTGTTTGAATCAGGAAAGTTCATGTAAGATGTTATTTGTGATTTAGACATGTTTAGACTGGATTCCTGTGTGAAAATAATCAAGTTAAAAATCCAGAAAACGCTATCGTGAACCGTTGGTAGGTGCGTCGGTACATCGACCAGCCTACTGATGGAATGGAAATTGTGAGATTGAGTCTATCGGTAGGTTTCGGTACACCAACCACCTTAGCGACAGGGGACCACTGTAGCCCATCAGTCGGTGTTGGTACACTGCCGAGCCTACCGATGGAGTATGTTACTGAGTTCGTCGGTAGGCGTCGGTACACCGACAATCCTACCGACAGGGGACCACTGTGACTCATCGGTAGGCGTCGGTACATCGAAATGCCTATCGATGAAGTGTAAGTTTGAAGAGACCTTGTTGGTCGGTAGGCATTGGTACATCGATCGACCTACCGACAGAAGATTACTATTAGTGATCGGTAGGTGTCGGTACACCGACGAGGCCTATCGATGGATTTGATTTTTGGACATTTCTTAATGTTCTGAACTGATTACCTTGGGAGGATTTAAGGGTTTGGATGTCAGTATAGGTTCGGGCTTAATGATGCGATCCATTGGGATTAAAGGAAGGTAAGGGCAATGAGCCTGTGTGAGAAACCTAAAATTCCCATAGCATTTGCTAATCTATTGGACACACACCTTAGATTAGTCTCCAGATTATTGATTAATCGATTTTATCATTAGGATGTGAATGATGGAATCCAACGGATTATCGACGTGTATGGGCGCGTGGATAGTTTCTGAGGGAGACTATCATTTGGGTCCAAAGGAAAACAATTCACGCATAATATGTTTTATGTGAGATGTCAAGTGGGCCTAGAAGGTGGAAAAGATAAGGTTGTAGGTTGCAAGGCCTACGAAATAAGTTATGGTATCATAGTTGATCCATAAGGTCGGCTGGACCTTGAGTATTGTACACTCATGAAATCAGTACATGGTGGCCTTCGTACCATGGGTTAGCGCTCGGAACAAAGAGGGGGCTGCCGGTTGTTCCTGGTGACCTTGGTCCCAAAATTATTATTTTTCATAGAAAATGCAACGAGGAACAGTTAACATAATACATAAACGTAGATATTTTCATATCACATTGTATTTTTTGATTGAGCATTCATTAGGGCATTTGAATGATTTACATACATCATACTCATATCATATCTTCATCATGGATACTCCGTCTGTTATTGTTGTTTTTGTCAATTGCATCAAATCATGTATGTTGATGAGAGTTGGAGATAGGATCATACTTACTGGGCATTCAAAGCTCAAGCAACTTACTCATGTTGCAGGTTGACTAAAGGTGATGAGGTCGAGGACCATGTTAGCTGTTTTCTGTCTTGAAATTGTTTTCATGTTTTATTACTTATTAGTTGTATGAACTTCGTTTTGGTACTTGGAATTATGTAATAAAGGCTCTTCTGTAGCCGGATGTTGAATTAGTCCTTTGACAATTATATTGAAATTGTAGCTTCCGCAACTCTGAATGAATTAAATTGAGATCTTGTAATCTCATGCCTCATTATGATACGGAAATCTGCAGTCCAGAAATGGATCTCGAAGGTCTCATCTCGAGATCCATGCCATCCCGCGTAGGGATCCGGGTTACTGGATCTGCGGCGTGGTATGCACCCTTGCACAGTTGGTGGTGCATCCTTGGAGAGTTGGTGGTGCATCCTTGCACAACCAACTTTGGAATGCAATCACAAGAGGTTGTGCAAGGAATATAGAAAACCTTTTGGTGGTGGTGTGAGGTGGTGGTGATGGGAGGTGGTGAATGTGGTGGAGGTGGTGGTGGTGCAAGGGTTTCACCATAATTGTGCAAGGGTACACCAAAAGTGATGCAAGGTATGCACAGTCAGTGGTGCACCCTTGCACAGTTGGAGGTGCATCCTTGGATAGTTGGTGGTTCATCCTTGCACAACCAACTTCGAAATCTAATCACAAGAGGTTGTGCAAGGAATCTAGAAAAACTGTTGGTGGTGGTGGTGGGTGGTGGTGGTGGGTGGGTGGTGGAGGTGGTGGTGGTGAGGGGTGGAGCAAGTGCATCCACACCACTAAGCGTGCATGCCTTGCACCTACTATAGGTTGGTTGTGGTGATGGGAGGTGGTGGTGGTGCAAGGGTTTCACCATAATTGTGCAAGGGTGCACCAAAAGTGATGCAAGGCATGCATAGTTAGTGGTGCACCCTTGCACAATTGGTGGTGCACCCTTGCACAATTGGTGGTGCATCCTTGAAGATTTGGTGGTGCATCCTTGCACAACCAACTTTGAAATGCAATCACAAGAGATTGTGCAAGGAATCTAGAAAAACTGTTGGTGGTGGTGGGTGGGTGGTGGTGGTGGTGGTGAAGGATGGAGCAAGGCATGCACATCACTAAGTGTGCATATGAAAGAAGAATCTAAAAAATAATAATAATGATGCTAGAAGGTTAGCTATTTGGGTAGAATCCGATGAGATTCCGTTGTTAATAATGATGCTAGAAGGTTAGCTGTTTGGGTAGAATCCGATGAGATTCTATTGTTAGGTTATAATTTGTCTTGATGCTACGTGGTTGAACAATGAAGAAAGGAGGAGAGAAGAGAAAGGGGGAAAAATTTACAGAGCTTACACGGTTGAATAAGAAAGAAAGGAGAAGAAAAGAGAAAGGGGAAAAAATTTACAGAAACTACAGGGTTGAACAAGAAAGGAGGAGAGAAGAGAAGGGGGAAAAAAAAAAAATTCTAAACTGGGTTTTCGTTTTTGTATGGAGAATGAAAGAAAGAGAAAGGTTGAGGAAGAGAAAAGGGGGAAAAAAATTTAAATTGGGTTTTCGTTTTCGTATTAAGAGAGAAAGAAAATAGGGAGGTAAAAACTTAAGGGTATTTTAGGTATTTAAATTTTTTTATTAAAACAAACTAACGGTAACGGCTTAAACAGCTGTTTCATTGGCTAGACACGTGGCCAAAATCGGCGCATGGAACAGCTGTTTGGAACAGACGAAATGCTCTCAGGAAAAAGAGGAAGGGGTGATTCTTTTTTTTTTTTTTTTATTTATTAAAAAAATACGTCAAATTAACTGGGCATTGTTAATCGGGTCTACACCAGACGTACCACCCATCACGTGCACCAATAATAGACACATGTCACGTGCCCAATGTTGATGTGCGGTTGGGTGGACTAAAGTCGGTGTAGACGATGTGAGCCCCAAACTTAGCCTCGAAAACTCAATGTCTCTCATATTTAAAAATAAAAATCTTCGATTTTTGAATAATATTTTAAGATACACATTGTAAAGAAAAAAAAAGTTCTGAAGTATATATATTTTTAGTAGACAGCACAAAATTCATATCTATGAATCTAAATTCACATATTTAAAAGTAGAAATATTATCATGAGCTCCTCTTGTCATGTCCATGACTCATAATTTTGCTCAGGTCAAACCAATCTTAAGGAGTGTAAAGCCCCAAGCCAATCTATATATATATATATATATATATATATATATTTTATAAACTCGCCCAAGTGCCTATAGAATTGTGCTGTGACAGGCCATGCAAGGTGATCCGCATGATCTACTGTCGAAAATTTTTCTTATGCCAATTTGTTATGTATCCAGACATCATTTAACATATGACATATATGCATGACTTGTGAGACCCAAAATTATAAAACAAACATTTCATGCTGTGAATGGTGTCGGGGTACATGGTACATACCTCGTCTGTGCATAAAATCATTTAAGATTTTTTTTTATTCTCGGATTGGGTACTTTGTTATGCACCCAAACACCATTCAACAGAAGACATGTCAAATAACATGTATGTATGAGTGGTGGGGTTCACACATATAAAACAAACATGTCCTATTTTGAATGATGTCTAAGTACATAACAAATACATATTAGGGCATATCATGTTTAGTAATTGGCTAATGAAATAAGAGTTTGTTTTTTTGTCAAATGGAAGAATGATCTATCCAATTTAGACTATCCATTAGATATATCCATTGGCTTGGCTCCATGGAAAATATTTCAATATGTTTTCTTGATATCAAATAACTTGATTCTATATGAGAAAGTACATCTCGTTGTATCTGTATTCCACTTTTCAAAGCTTGCTTTCTTCCATCTAATTAATATATCAACTTTCTTCCATCTAATTAATATATCAAAAATCTTACACTTGGCTGCCTTTTTTTTTGAAAGTACCCCTCTAGGCAGGAATAGCCATAGAGGCACTCCAACGGTGGGAGGGGGTTGGGCATAGACCTCGATCTGTATATTAAAAATTAATTAAAAGACTATACAAATGGGGGACATAAAATCAAATCCCAAAGTAATGTTCACCAACTAATAAAATATGATCAAATAAATAGCCTAAAAACAACATGAGAATTATCCTCTAAAGCTACCCAAATGAACATTGTTACAATTGATAAGGTAGACAATATCCAAGGGAAGGCGATGCAATAAACGAAATATCTGATCCGTATGAACTGGACAAGCAAGCTTGGCAAGTGCATCCGCAACCGCATTTCCTTCTCTAAACACATGACAGATCATAGGATTAAGTTCATAAAAAATTTACAAATCTCAATCCATTTAGAAATAAGAATCCAAGGAGGCATCTTTCCTTTAGTCAACCAGTCCAAAATGATCTGAGAATCAACCTCAATGATTAAAGGCTTCAAATTCATTAACGAGCATAGCTTTAAACCATTCAGTAAATCTAACCCAAATAAAATAATAGGGTTAATGTGTAAATAATAGAAGATTATGGGTTAATTTAAAATTTTAATAAACGGCTGTCATGTTTGATTTTGACTGATTGTGATTGATGGGTTGTACTATAGGAAACTAGGTGCATCACACACAATCATAACTTTCTTAAGTTCTAACATATGGCTAGGATCTTGTAGGAATCTCAATATATATATATTGATGACTTGGATCTTTTATGAGCTTTCAATATTCAATTAATGGTTGAGATTAAAACAAGGAATTAGAAACACTCTCTATTAGAAGGGATTCAAATCAAGAAGTAACTAGCCAACTAAGACTAGAAGACTAAGTCAATGGAAAAGAATTAGAAATAAGTCTCTACAAGAAAGAATGCAAACTATAATAGCAACTAGTTAATTAAGACTAGGATCCTGAATTAGAATTAGAAACAAAACCTTATTAGAAAGAAATCAACAAACTAAAGATATAATATTGATCTAAGGGCTGAGATTCAAATAAGCTAATCTAAATGTAGAGATTAGAGTTTGTAGAGTTTCTAATTCTAGAGTTCTTGAGAGCCTATATAAACACAAGGCATTGGGAGATGGATTCATTACTTGGAGAAGAAGAAGAGGAAGAAGATGTGATTCTCAACACCAACCATCAAATCAAGGTAAGTATTCAAGTATAAATTTATTTATGATTTAAATAGTACATAGCTATTTTCTTTGAGTAGAAAGTATATTAATGGTTCTCAAACTAATTTTCTGAGTTTTAAAGCTAGGACATGGTAAGTTTGATTTAAATCTTGTTTTGGAAAGTATTATGAATGGGTTTTGTGCGGAATTGCATGATATACAGTGTTACTTAATCATGTTTTATGTTTAAAATTCAAGAGAAAGCAAAAAACAGGAATTTTTGTGCAAACCGCGAGGTTTGGCGGACTGCTCGATTTGCCGAGCAGTATGTCGATCACCTCCAGGATGCCTCGGCACCCTACTTGGCTTGCCGAAACCCCACCAAGCCTCACAGAGCAGTTTTAAGGCCCCTAGAAAAGCTACCGAGACCAAACTCGGCATGCCGAGCCTAACCAAGAGACCAAAGAAAAAGAGCCTAGAAACCAAAAAGGAGAGCTCGACAACCTTCTCGGCTTGCCGAAAAAGCTACCGAACCAACCCAGAGAGTGGCAGACCAAGGGGAGATCCTCGGCATGTCGAGATTTGCAATTTATGTCCCTTTGACTTAAAATTCTACATGCTTACTTATTTTGACCTAATTACTAATTTGATATCAGTTTTGCCAAATTATGATTATTTCATGTAGTTACTTCTTTATGGACTCAATTGCTATGTTTGATGAACATATGATATTTTGACTTGATTTCATATTGTTTATATACTAATTGCTATCATGATATTTAGTTCATATTACATATTGTACACATAGTTTGATTGCTTAGTTAATGAGTACATTCTCACTTGTATAGCATTGGACTTTTTAGTCTTATGACATTGGATTTGGTCTGATTGCTTTACCTTTGACATGATTCCATACTTCTGGAATTCATGATAATCATGAGAGCATTATGATTTGGAAATCATAATAGGTGAGAAGACTTATATTTTTATGTGTTGAGGGACTGATCATCCCAATAGACCAACTTTTTGTTTCACCCAAGATGAGGGATAAGCCTTGTATGGGGGTCCCAATAGACTTGTGGTAAGATGATAGGTGAGGGAAAATTCATTTTGATGAGGTCCAAAATCTGAATCATAAGAGTGAAATCTGTTAAGAGATTGGCTAATGTATGGTTCACAAGGGAAGGTTTAAATTGTGAGGGCTTGGGATGAGTCCCTATGATTGGAAATAAGTGAGGGGATTGTGCCCTCTAGGTTGAATCCCCTAGAACCTATGTTGTGAACATAGAATATCTTATCATTGAAAGTGGCCATGTATGAGGGGCATGGTTCTAGAAGACATCTTGTTCAAAGAAGGATTGATTGGATGTGAACATACAATAATCGAATACTATACAACATCCATATTGAATATTTGATTGTTTGTCTTAGATCACATATGGTGATTATACTTGCTAGGTGCATAGCATGCGTTAATAACTGCATATTCTAACTACGTTGTTTGCATATTCTAACTACTCTGTTTTTATCTATGTATTACCATTGAAGAGTGGCATTGTCCCTACTTCAATCTTAAATATTGTTAGACATGCTTACTTACAAAGCTATTGTAGCTTACGCTTTCGAGTACAACATATTTTAGGACTTATAGATGATGGACAACAGGACTATAAGGATCAAGATAGAGGACTAGGATATGATGAAGACCTTAGCTATAATTAGAACTTATTGGATGATTTTAGTAGAACTTGTAATCGGGTTTATTTGTTGTAATTTGGTACTTAATAGGTTGATTATTAATTTGAAGCATGAGACTAGTAATATTTTATTTCCGTTGTTTTATGTTTAAAGATTTTTTGTGATGTACATTATCTAAATATTATTCTTTTCTAGATCTTTATCTTATACATTATCTTAATTAATTCAATAATTTGGTAATGTATTACTTATCCACTCCCATAGGGATATGAGGTGAGAGTTACAACTTAAATTTGGGGATTCCATTGAGATTTCCTGGTTCAGGATGTAACAAAATCCCAATTTTCAGCCGAGTTATTCGAAAGAACGCCATAGAAAGAAGAGAATACAACTACAATAGAACCATGGGCATCCCTTACAATACCACCACCGCCACTAGCGCCATGATTACCCGATGAAGCACCATCAAGGTTAAGCTTAAAACCAGATTTCGATTTTAACCATTTAACCAAAATTCGACGTGAAATTGGAATAGAAGAAACACCAATCCCCAAAATATCCAACGATAATTTATCAGAAAAAGATGCTATTTTCTTAGGCATAATAAGAGAGTTTACCTCAAACAACCACTTTAGGACTTTAGAAATAACAACTTAAGCACTTGATTTGATATCCTCAAAACAAGCTTTATTCTTGCCAATCCATAATTCCCAAAGAAGGAAAAAAGGTAAAACACCCTGCAAGCAACCTATTTGAGCTCTCAATCTTGCACCAGAAAGCCATAACATAATACGAGCATAGATAGATTGATGAGGCAACAAAGGAACCCCAAAAATCCTACTGAAATGTGTCCAAACTTAAAAACCCAAGTCACTATCAATAAATAAATACTTAAGAGATTTCATATGATAAGAAACACAACAGTTGCAACGTGAAGCAAGAAAAAATTTGAGCCCCTTGTAACACTCGATCCACATGGATACAACCATTAAGCAATTTCTAAATGACTAAATGAAAACACTATTTTTGAAGGAACCCTTTTATGCCAAAACCAAGAAGCAAAACCCAATTTAGGAGATTTCCTCCCAATAATAGACCAAGCAGATTTAACAGTAAATTCTCCATCCAAGGATTTTGACCAAACCCGTTTATCATGGTAGTCCGATAAGCACACATCCCTTTTCAAAATATTATTTTTAATAGAGGGGTCCAAAACATGATATAAACAGTCTCAATTCCAGCCATCATTACACCAAATTTCCTTAACCAGAATACTCTATAAAATTGGTTCATGCATAATAGAGGCAATAGAACCCGTACCCAACCAATTATCATGCGAGAAATCAACATTGCCTTTACCCAAAATCCAAGCTGAATTTTCCTTAACAACATACAACTTGGATTGAAAATTTTTCCACATGTGAGAAGCATTAGCATGGCTGGGTTCATAAACAAGATATTTTAATCTCATAAAATTAGACCAAATGGACTCTTTTGATATAATATTCCAAGCTTTCTTCATATCAAAGCTAGCCTTAATATCAAATAAGGATCGGATTCCCAAACCTCCTTCTTTCAATGGTTTACAAATGGAATCCCAAGAGATCCATTTCTTCTTAGATTTTCCCTCAAAATCCCCCCAAAAGAAAGAGGCAAAACACTTTTCCAAATACCTCAAAACCATCATAGGAGTATGAATAGAAGATAAAATATAAATATGCATAGAAGAAAGGACATGGTTGATCAAAATAAGCTTACCTCCTTGAGATAAAAGCTTACCTTTCCAACCAGAAATTTTATTTCTCACCTTAGAAAGAAGTTCTTCAAAGTAAACAGCTTTCACATGACCATATGAAAGAGGAGCTCCTAGATAAATAAATGGAAAGAGTCTGTGTTGTAGGCCAGTAGCAGACTGAATCACAAACCTTCTAGAACAAGTGACACTTTTATGCACAAAAAAAACAACCCTTAGAAATATTTACCATCAGTCCAGAGCAATTTTCATATTTCTTCAGAAACTGTATCAGATTTATCAACGATGATTTGCACCTATTAAGGAAAACAATAAAATCATCCGCATATAATAACTGAGAGATAACTGGACAATTCTAAGGACCTAGAAAGCTACCAATACAGCCCAACTCAAAATAACTCTTCAAACCTCTGCTGAGAACTTCTTCTCCCAAAATAAAGAGTATAGGAGAAAGAACCTTTATAAACACCACTTAAGGAAATAGAAAACCAGAATTTCTCAAAACACTGAGAAAGAATCTGAATCACTAACTCATTAAAGCCAAATATTCTATAAACAGATTTGAGAAAACCCTAGTCCATTCGGTTATATGCTTTAGCCACGTCAACTTAAACCATAATATTATAGCCCCTAACCTTTTGGTTAAGGTGAAACATAAGTTTCTGAGCAAGGTCACAGAAATATCTCTACCTTTAACAAAAGCTCCTTGTTCTTGAGAGACAAGACACAGTAAAATAGAAGCAAGTCTCATAGCAATGATTTTACTAAAAATTTTATAGACTATCGAGTAAAGACTGATAGGCCTAAATTCTACTAATTCTTTCAGGCCATATTCCTTACGAATCGTGGAAATAAAGATGAGCAAATAAAAAACTGGTAGCTCAGCCCCATTAAAGAAATCAAAAGCAGCCTGAAGCAAATCCTGTTTAACAATATCCCAACAGGAAATAAAGAAAGTAGAAGACATATCGTTCGGGCCAGGAGCACTATCAACCGGATGCTAAATAGAGCATCTTTCACTTCCTCCAAGGAAGGACTTCTAATAAGCATATCATTACCAGCTTCAGAAACCAAACTAGGAATAACATTTAGCAAATCTTCACCCATAGGTCGGTTTTCAGCAGATAATAAATCCTCATAATAAGAAATAGAAGCATCATGAATCACTGATAAATCTGAAGGTGTCGAGCCATTCAATAATTGAATAGTAGAGAAGGAACTTTGCTGGCGAATTTTCACAGAATTATGAACAAGCTTAGTGTTAGAATCTCCCTCCATCAACCATTTGACCCTAGATTTTTGTTTCAAATAAATCTCTTCCTACTTCAGAAATAAATTAAAATGCGCTTTGGCATCCTTTAATTTATCCACATCTGATTGACACCAATTGTCCATCAAACTAGCTTCCAGAAAATTAATCTCATCCAAAATATTATGAATATTCTGGAAAACATTCCTGAAAACAGATTTGTTCCAACCTTTTAAACAAGACGTAACTCTCTTGATTTTAAAAGCCAAAGAGACTAAACCATTACCAAAATAGCCAATCGGCCAAGACTGGCCAATAAATGGAATAAAATCCTGGTGTTCAAACCACATTCTCTGAAACTTGAAACTTTTTGGACCAACATACCTGGAATCAAAAAACGACAGGAGAAATGGACCATGATCCGAACAGATACAGATCATATGATTTAACTTCAGATCCAAAAACGACTGAAGCCAATCCACATTATAAAAAACCCTATCCAAACGCGCCCAAATGCGTCAAATCCCAGACTGATCATTACACCAAGTAAAATGAGAACCAATAAAAAGGGCTTCTAAAAAAAACCACAGCTACTGTAGGGACCTGAACTTAACTAATCTGAGTTCCATTTATTGAAAATAAATAATTAGGATTTTTCTTATCTAGTTGGACACATTTCAGAATTTAATAATTAGGACATATGAACTACGTAGAGAAATAGGTCAGTCTAGAAACAATTATACCATAATTGGGGGTCAATGATTAAGTAGCTTGTGGGGCAGGAAGTGTAATTTAGTTCAAATTATTATTTGGCCTGGTGTGATGTGCGTGGAATGGGAGGGAAGTGGGGGTAATGAAAGGTAAGCTTCCATAACCACTATCCCCATTCCCCCTTTCGTTTGAACCATAGAGGAAAGAATCAAAGAGGAAAGTCAGGGAGAAGGAAAAAGGAAGGAGAAAATGAACCCTAGCCGTCCATGGTGATGGAGAAAAAGAAAGAAGAAGTGGAAAGGAAGAAGAAGGAAGAAGAAGAATGGAGGAGACGAACGGAACAAGAATAATCCACGAATCTGAACCTCAACGCATCAAAGGTAAGTCTCATTTTCTGTATAATTTGCATGGAAGAACCGATGATTTCTGATTTGGTATTTTCTGTAAAAAGGTTTGATAACTCGTCTTGGATTTGTGTTCATCGATGATACATGTGTTTAGTCGCCTTGATTGAGGTTTTAAATGAAAATATATAATTTGTGCATTTTAAAAATGATTTAGTTTGGATTTACGACTCGAAAGAAACCCTAGAAATCAGATCTGGGCTACTGGCCCGAGATCCATTGGCAGGCACTGGTACACCGGTAGCCCTGCCAATAGAAACCCAAAAAATCGACAGGTGGCCTCCACCGGGAGGCATCGATACACCGGTGAGCCTATTGACAGGGGCAATGTTAGTGTTGTTTTTACCGCACCAGTACCCACCCGTACACCGGTGAGGTTATCCATGGAAGGTGTGACTGTGTGTTTGATATTTTGAAATGGGTTTTAATTATTGTTGGTTGGGGATTGGTTTCCCATTGATGAGACTTGATATTGGAATCAAAGTATGACCTGAAGGCTCTAGCCTACTTGCGGGGAGTCAACTTCGAGTTCCATAATAAACTGGCTTGGATTGTGAGTGACAAGTATTTGAGAAACGGTCTTATAAAATCAAAGGATGGTCGGAAGGCTCTAGCCTACCAATGGGGAGTCACTTTTGAGTTTTATGATGTACCCTATACCACTAATTGACGTATTGACTTGACCTTACCTAGATTACACTCACCATGTACTTAGTGATGGGTAAGGAACCTTCTATCTTGTTTTGACGACCTTGTATGTTGTTTTAATGGTATGTATGGAAAGGAAGCCCGTGATGGCATCCAACGGATTATCCGTGTGTATGGGCGCATGGATAGCTTCCGATGGAGGTTATCACTGGAGGTCCTACTGATGTTAGATTAATAGCTTGTCTGGTCAATAGGGCAACGACAAATTTGAGTTATGAGTAGATAGCTTGTCCGGTCAACCGAGCAACGACGGATAAAAGTAAATTGTATGGTTTGGTTTGGTTGAACACTATTCGGAAACTTATGATGGTTCCCAATAGATTATCCACGTTTATGGGTGCATGGATAGTTTCTAATGGAAATTATCATCTGAGTCCTAAGTTACTTAATGCACGCATGCTAGACTTGTGTAAGTTGTTAAGTGAGCCAGGGAGGCAAAAAATATGGATTATCTTTGCGAGGTTATTTGGATAGGTTGACTATACCTGTGGGTTCAAAGTTCCACTTAAATATGGGTAGGATTCTTGTGAGGTCCTATACGGTTGGTTAAACCTTAAGTAGCCACTCTCTAAAATAGGCAACTGGTATCCTTCATGCCATATTGATGGGTTAGCTACCCTACGAAGAAGAGGGGCATCCGGCTATTCCCGGTGACCTATGTCCCGAACTTGTTTTGGTTGGAAGCTATATTGATGGACACTTAAATAATTACATGAGTTTGGTACATTGCACATCTCATATTATTCTTGTATTCCCTTGATAATGCATGTCATGTAGATCATCTGAATGTCATTTTCTCATGTCATATCATTTAGCATCCTGTAAACTATCATTGTTACACTTACTATTTACCTTGTGATTATTCGACATTGTTATTCCGCTGACGGTATTTTGTGAGGATTGGTGACAGATATGGTTTTACTGGGCATTCCAAGCTCACGCAATTATGTTGTAGGTTGAGTTGTGATGGGGACTGATAGGAGACTCGATGCTGATTTGCTTCATCTCAACTCTAGCATTAGGATTAATGTGGTTATGGTAAAATTATTTGTAGTTTGATTATAGTACAGATTGTATCGTTGTATAGTTGTATTTGGACCTGTGACCCTCCTGAGGTCACATGGATTTACGTATGTTATTTTTTTGCTTCCGCACTCTTAATATTTAATGAAAGTTATTCATGTTGCCTTCCTTTCCTTGTATTTGATATGACAATCCGCGTTCCATGCATGGAACTTGAAGGTCTCACTTCGCAATCCGTGCTGTCTGCATAGGGATTCGTGCCACGGATTTCGAGGCTTGACAGATTGGTATCAGATAAGGTTTCTTCAACTCTGGAGCTTTTCAGCAAACTTTTCGATTTAGATCTTACCTGAATTGTTTAAGTTTGTCTGAGTCGGTTGAGGACTAGAAGATTAGTGAAAGTTTGGGGATTTCCTAGGAGTCTGAACTTAGGAGGAATGGTAATTGCTAGATATCATAAGTTGGTTCAAAATGTCAAGATAGTCTGAAGTCATAAATAATAGGTTGCTAAAGGGATAGATATGTGAGGATGAGGAGTGTTGATTGCTGGTTGTACACCTTAAATGATACTTTTCAAAGTATACCGAAGGATGGTTGGCCACCATTTATGAAAGTCTTAGGATTGAACTTTAGGGATGTGAGATATTCAATGAGGTGAGCATACTGTGTTGGGAAGTCCAATAGGATCTGACCACCAAGAACTCACCAGTGTTGAATGCCAAGACTTATGTAAATATGTAAATCCCTAACACTAACCAAGTACCTCCATAAATACAAGGGAAAATGTAGTTGCAAATATATTTAGCCCCATAATTTATGAAAAGGAAGGTGTGTTAGCATAATTAAAAAAGAAAGATAAAAGACATTACATAATTATTTATGAGGGATTATTCCCAAATTCGATTGCTGGGTGACTAATAATAAATTGGACTAGATTAAAAATAATTAGGAAGGGAAAAATGTTATGGAACCCTTAGTATGAATTAATATGAAATTTAGCTATGATTGGTTCTAGTACAAGTCCTGTAGAGTAACTGCAAATTTTAAGCTGAGGTGTAGACCTGGTGCAGACCTATCCAGATAGCAATTGGAAATGGAATTAAATTATTTTGGATGTGATTTGACCATTTTAGGAAGTGATAATTATAAAATTAAATTATAAAAGAGAAATATTAAACAAAAAGAAATAAAAATAATTATTTTTGAACCTTTTGTGGGCATCGGTACCCTGACCGGTATCCACCCGTACGCCGGTGGTGCGGGGGTACCGAACGTTTTAGGACTAAAACCCCCCTTTAAGTAGGATTTCTTCCCCATTTCATTACAAACCCTAAATTTCTTTCCTCCTTTCTTCTCTAAAGCCTCCAAGGACATTTCTTAAGCGCTAAATCTCCCTTTCTTGCAAACCCTAGCCTCTTTGATTATTTTTCCCCAAATTTTGCATTGCCTAGAGTCAAGACTACCGGCAACCCAAATCCTTTGAAGAGGACTAGACCATCAACAAAAAAAGCTAGGAGAGATGGTGCAAGTTCATCGCAACCACCCTCGAAACCAACGCGAGAAAGAGAAATGGAAGAGGAGCACATCGATGGCGAGGAAGAAACTTCCGACTCGGAACCTAGGGCGCAAAACCCTCAACGACCATCGGAGATCGACAGGGCAATAACCCACACCTTCTTCAACCGGAAAGTCATCATTGAGAGGTTGGCAAGCATCGAACACGTGAGGCCCTTCGGAGTAGTGGAAATTTTGGCGAGTGCCAAATGGCTTCCCATCATCTACTAGAGCGGGTCGGCATTCTTAGTAGTTGCACAACGCATCCATGGAGTCGTGCAATGATCGCGGTATGTTCATCTGGTTCAAGATTCCTGACCGACCCCATCATTTGACAGTACCTTTAGTCGCGGAGATCATGGGTCTATCCATGAACCCATCAATGGTTTATTTGCCCGATTTAGAGAGCGAGGGGTGAGATGTGGTGACCCGTAGTCCAATGGAGAGATGGCAATGCACTTCCTACAACTGCCATGCTTCCACAATACCACATCCTCCACAACATCTTCATCTGCAGCGTGTATCCTAGATCCAGGAACACCACTGACTTGGCTTCTCACATGGTTCAGACCTTGAACTAGTTAGCACTAGGGCGGAAACCTTGTTTGCCGAGTTTGATTATGCAGCATATCATCCGTTTCATCATGAATCCCAAGAAGAAGAACTAGCTCTCTTTCACCTGCTTGATGACGACATTGGCATGGAAGTGGGGAGTGACCATGCCATCACCCAGAGACGAGGAGAAGGTGCGCCCATTCTCCAACATCAACATCACAACAATGGGGATCAAGCCACCTCAACCTGAGGACAGTAGGAGGGGAAGGGAGAGAATGAGAAGAGAGAGGGCACCACAGAGTGCGCTACAGCAGGAGGTCCCACCGCAGTAGCAGCTAGAGACAGCATCAGCACCCTGACACCCAGCGTCCACCTCAGCACAGACTGCTCGTCTTCTAGTCCCTCACTACGCAAGGAGGGATTGCTTCATCGAGACCAGGCTAGAGTCTCTGGAGAAGAATACGACAGCCCTAGGGAAGACTATAGAGGGGATTAGATCTGACCTCAGAGAAAACCGATCCGCGTGGGAAAAGGCCATCGAAAAGGTCATGAGTTACTTGCACGATATAGCCTCATCATGTTGTAGGACTGATGACGCGATTCCACCACCATCACCGATGCCAGAGCAGCAGTCGGCTGGCACAGAGGAGCAGGAGGAGGAATAGGTGTAGAGGACAGGGAGTGTCCAGCAATATTAGGAGTAGAGGGGAGGGAGACCCGTTTATTTTATGTTTTCCTTTTGTTAATGCAAACCTTTATCTTTGATTGACTCTTGATGTGTAGTAGTAGCTAGGACTACTCATATTATGTGGAAACTTATGTTGTTAATGTTTATGTGTTTGAACACTGGTAATTGAATGAATGAATGTTCAATGTTTATGTGCATGGTTTGAATTTTGTTTTCCAGTTAATGATATTAAGGATGCATTATATTTTTTGTTGAGGTGTATGTAACATATTGGACCTCTATGGAGTAGTCTACCACCGTGTGATGATCGGAAGGGGTGTGATTGACTGGGGATATCCCAAGTCAATTGAATCAGGCACTATCCTATTTGGGTATCCGATTGGGAGTCTTTAGTTGTGTGATGATCACAATGGAGGATTATCACCATGCTAATTTTGGGGTCGAAATTCTTTTAAGGGAGGTAGGTTGTAAGGACCTGAACCTAAATAATATGAGTTTCATTTATTGAAAATAAATAATTAGAATTTGTCTTATCTAGTTGAACACATTTCAGAATTTAATAATGACTTATGAACTAAGTACTGCAATAGGCCAGTCTAGAAACAGTTATACCAGAATTGGGGGACAATGATTAATTAAGTAGCATGTGGGGTAGGGAGTGTAATTTAGTTCAAATTATTATTTGGCTTGGTGTGATGTGCGTGGAGTGGGAGAGAGAAGTGGGGGTAATGGAAGGTAAGCTTCCATAATCACTATCCCCATTTCCCCTTTCGTTTGAACCATAGAGGAAGGAATCAAAGAGGAACGTCTTGGAGAAGGAAAAGGGAAGGAGAAAACTAACCCTAGCCGTCCATGGTGATGGAGAAGAAGAAAGACGAAGTGGAAAGGAAGAAGAAGAATGGAGGTGACGAATGGGACAAGAAGAATCCTGGAATCCAAACCTCAACGCATCAAAGGTAAGTCTCATTTTCTGTATAATTCACATGGAAGAACCGATTTTTTCTGATTTGGTATTTTCTGTAAAAGGGTTTAATAACTCGTCTTGGATTTGTGTTCATCGATGATACATGTGTTTAGTTACCTTGATTAAGGGTTTAAATAAAAATGATACATGTGTTTAGTTACCTTGATTAAGGTTTTAAATAAAAATATATGATTTGTGCACTTAAAAAATGATTTAGTTTGGATTCGCGACTCAAAAGAAACGACTGCTGGCCCGAGATCCATCAGCAGGCACCGGTACACCGGTAGCCCTGCTGACAGAAACCCAGAAAATCCACAGGTGGCCTCTACTGGTAGGCACCGGTACACCGGTGAGCCTACCGACAGGGGCCATTTCTGTATTGTTTTTACCCCACCGATACACCGGTGAGGTTACCGATGGAGGGTGTGACTGTGTGTTTGATATTTTGAAATGGGTTCTGATCATTGTTGGTTGGGGATTGGTTTCCTATTGATAAGACTTGATATTTGGAATCAAAGTATGACCTGAAGGCTCTAGCCTACCTGCAGGGAGTCAACTTTGAGTTCCATAATGAACTGGCTTGGATTGTGAGTGCCACGTGTTTGAGAAACGGTCTTATAGAATCAAAGGATGGTCAGAAGGCTCTAGCCTATCTGTAGGGAATCACCTTTGAGTTCTATGAAGTACCCTATACCACTAATCGACTTATTGACTTGACCTTACCTCGATTACACTCACCATGTACTTAGTAATTGGGAAGGAACCTTCTATGTTGTTTTGATGACCTTGTATGTTGTTTTAATGGTATGTATGGAAATTAAGCTCGTGATTGCATCCAGCGGATTATCCGTGTGTACGGGCGCACTAATAGCTTTCGATTGAGGTTATCACTGGAGGTCCTACTGATGTTCGGTTAATAGCTTGTCTGGTCAACCGGGTAGCAATAGATTTGAGTTATGAGTAGATAGTTTGTCTGGCCAACTGGACAGCGACGGATAAGAGTAAATTGTATGGTTTGGTTTGGTTGAACACTATTAGGAAACTTATGATGGTTCCCAGTAGATTATCCGTGTGTATAGGCACGCGGAAATTTCTAATGGAAATTATCATCTGAGTCCAAAGTTACTTAATGCATGCATGCTAGACTTTCGTAAGTTGTTAAGTGAGCCTGGGAGGTGGAAAATATGGATTATCCTTGCGAGGTTATCTGGATTGGTTGACTATACCTGTGGGTTGAAAGCCCACTTAAATAAGGGTAGAATTCTTGCGAGGTCCTATACGGTTGGCTAAACCTTGAGTAGCCATTCTCTAAAATCAGCAACTGGTATCCTTCATGCCATATTGATGGGTTAGCTACCCTACGAAAAAAGGGGCATCCGGCTGTTCCTGGTGACATATGTCCCGAACTTGTTCTGGTTGGAAGCTACATTGAGGGACACTCAACTAATTACATGAGTTTGGTACATTGCACATCTCATATCATTCTTGCATTCCCTTGATTGAGCATGTAATGTAGATCATCTGAATGTCATTCTCTCATGTCATGTCATTTATCATCCTGTAAACTATCATTGTTACACTTACTATTTACCTTGTGATTATTCGACATTGTTATTCCATGGATTAGTCATTGACGGTATTTTATGACTATTGGTGACAGATATGGTCTTACTGGGCATTCCAAGCTCATGTGACTTATTATGTTGCAGGTTGAGTTGTGATGAGGACTGATAGGAGACTCAGTGTTGATTTGCTTCATCTCAGCTCCAGCATTAGGATTAATGTGGTTATGGTAAAATTATTTGTAGTTTGATTATAGTACGAATTGTATCGTTGTATAGTTGTATTTGGGCCTGTGACCCTCATGAGGACACATGGATTTGCGTATGTTATTTCTTTTGGTTCCGCACTTTGTATATTTTGATGAAAGCAATTCACGTTGCTTTTATTTCGTTCTATTTGATATGGCAATTTGCGTTCCATGCGTGCAACCCGAAGGTCTCACTTCGCAATCCGTGCTGCCCGCATAGGGAATCGTGCCACGGGTGAGGCGTGACAGTTATCAATCATACCATTAAACTCTGCCATAGCCAACCGATTAGGAGAATTACCACCATGATTTTCAGATAATTCCCTAACAATATTGAAATCACCAACTACCATCCAAGTGCCAGAAATATTAGAAGATAAACCAAAAAGATCTTCCCAAAGCAATCTCCTATCATCCGCAAAGCATTTAGCATACACAAAAGTAGTCGAAAATTCAGGAGAACCCAGGTTCATAATTTTGTAGGAAATGCACTGATCCAAAGCTTGGAAGATATCAACTGACACAAAACTTTTCCAGAAAATCCATATTTTTCCACCCAATTCTGAATTCTGAGAAAACCTATCAAAATTGATCTTTCGACTAAATTCAATTTTTTTTTTGACACCAAGAAAAGGCTCTAAAATAACTTAAAACTCCAGTTTATGAGATCTAACAAGGAACTTTATGTGTCTGACCGTATCAGAGTTACCAACACCCTTAGCATTCCAAATAAGAAAGTTCTTATTCATTAAATCACAAAGATGAAGGAGAAGCATGAGCCTTACGACCTCTAGTTACCACACCGAATGAAGCTTAGAATAATCTTTCTGAGTCATCTGAATGGAAGATTTACAAGTTCCTTCAACCATTTGACCATGAACCATTCTAACTTCAGAATTAGAACCATACCTCCTAGTTTCCACATCCTCCCCACTTGAATCATCTCCAAAAGAACCTTCTTCTCCTGAATAATCAGATGTAGCAATTCCAACATGAATCTATTCGTGCACTAAATGATTCATATTGAAATCAAAACCAAGAATCTTATGAAGAGTCCTAAAAACCTGAGATGAAGTTACATCTTGAAGATAATCTTTAGAAACAACATCCGAACCGTCAGGATTCTTACAAAAAATAATCGGTTCAATGCCAATATTTCCAGAAATAACTTCATAGCTAGCAGGCTCCAACAACCCCACTTTAGTCGGTTCAACTTCCTTATTAGTTTCCCCAAATTTCAAAGGTGAATCAACAAAGTGCTTTGAGATCACTTCGTAACCAATTTTTTTTTTCTTTTTTCCTTTCAACACCAAGAACCCCAGCTTGGAAGTCTTGTAACATCACTTGAACTCCCTCTTCAGTAGGTACTAAAACCTTTTTAACTGTATGAGAATCCTCCTTATTAGCCTCTAAAATTTTAGCTATTGGAATTATCGATTCCTCCTGCACCTGAGGCCGAATTTCATCTTCTACATGAACCCCATTGTTGTTATTTGTTCCTGGCATAACCGCTTGAATCTGATTTAACCGGATTTAAAATCCCTTGATACCCACCTTGAACTATGACAAACTTTGTAGCAATAATTTCCTACTATTTGATTTAGAGTGACCATATAAAAACTCAGAAGCTATGAGACCTACGCGCAAGCCAACTGCGCCACCACCCCTTCGGTCTTTGAACTACATCTAGAACTAAATGTGACTATATATGTAGAGGGGGGTTACAACGCAGAATTTGATGTATATATAAAACAAGCCTCCTGCACTTGAGGTCGAATTTCAGCTTCTACGTGAACCCCATTGTTCTTATTTGTTTCTGGCATAACTACTTGAACCTGATTGATCGCATGAGAACGAATATCCTCTTTTTGATTATTCCGCCTTCTACGGTTAACCGGATTTAATACCACCTCTTGATCCTCACCTTGAACTGTAGCAACTTATGTAGGCAATAATTTCCTACAATCTGATTTATAGTGACCATGTAAAAACTCAGAAGCTATGAGACCTACGCGCTAGCCAACTGTGCCACCACCCCTTCGGTCTCTGAACTCCATCTAGAACTATATGTGACTATACATGTAGAGGGAGTTACAACGCAGAATTTGATGACCCTAAACGTCCAATGTATATATAAAGAAAAAAAAACAAGGTCAAACCATTAGTATTCAAGATGAGCTGGGGTTCAAGCCAGAGCAGAACAATTCAAAACCTAAATTAAAAGCATCTTTGAAATATTGCAAGGCTATAAACTTATCCCATGTTTGTGAACATTTGTTAAAGAAAAAGGATTCTACAAGGGATGGTTAACAATCATGTGATCTTTCCTGATGTTTGGTAAAATATTTGGCCCAGTAATGGTATGGATTTTAAAAAACTTGTTGGATTTGTATTTAAGAATGCACACTTTAAGAATTCCATTAGTTTGATAAATTTGTAGACTAAAAATGCTTAGACTTTAGGAGTTCATTTAGTTTGATAAATTTATGGATAACGTTGCAGTTCTATCACATTTATAGATAAGCAACCATGCATGCCTAACCTATAAAGGGAAATTTATTTAGTAATTGCACGAACAGAAGAGAACAATTTAGACAAGAATGTATAATGAAATCACAGAAAGTTTTAAAAGTAAAATAATTAATCTTGTCGACAAAAGGTATAAAAGCCTCAAATCTTAGCCATTCAACTAAAATAACTAAATAAATGATTTTAATAATACTTCTAGCGAGTAAATTCAAAAAGTTATGGTAAAGGAAAATGAAAGAGTTGTTCAAACGGTTTTTCTTTCTTTGATAAAAGTCTATTTTAAAGATAAAAATTATTATCTAAATCAAAAATCATATAAAAACCTTTTTGCATAATAATATAAAATAAAACTAACTAAAATCTAAAGGATGACAATCGTAGAATTTATGTATTTATTTATTGTGTTTTATGGTTTTAGAGCTCATCTTTTTTTTTTTTTAGGATTTAGCATCTTTTTTAGGGTTTTAATTTTTTTTAAGGTTTAGTTATTAGGGTTTAGGATTCATGTTCTCCTCTTAGGGTTGATATATTTATTTATTTTTGGGTTTTTAGATTTTAAGGTTAATCCTTTTTTTTTTTTTTAAAGGTTTAACCTTTTTTTTAGGGTTTTTATTATTATCACTTTTTTAAGGTTTAATATTTAGGGTTTAGGGTTCATATTTCCTTTTAGAGTTTTAGTTTAGGATTTTAAGATTATAAGTTTTAATGCTTAGAATTTAAGATTTATACAATTTTTTATAATTTAAATTATCATAACATAATGTTCCCTAGTTAGAAGTAAGATGATTACTCCCAACTAGTATGTCATGTGCTAAGAGAGAGAGATCGCAAATGTGGACCCCACTTGTTCACATACATTTTTAGTTAAACTCGGTGCAAAGAAAGAGAGGATTAGAAGAGCACAAGAACACAATCAGAACACATAAGTCAACGGTTTACATGGTTTGGCCAAAGTTGCCTATATCCACGGATTCACACCAAATTCTACTATTTTCTCAAAAACTCTAGAAAATTGTTACACATACAGATGATGAGAGTAAGATAAATACCCTATGCTTAAGACTAACAAATAATTATGTGAAATTGCTATTTTACCTTCAGGTCCTTCGATCGGTAGAGTGGACAATCAATATTTCCCGAATGCCTCAGTAGCATCAATCCACAAAAAAAATTATTAACGTGTGGTAGATGCTAGTTATTTATTTTTTAATAACATGTATTATGTTATTAATTATATAAAAAATATTACCTAATAGAATCTTGAACTTATCTTATTGTTAATTTATCTCGTAAAAATTATTTTAATATTATATTAAAATAAAAAATATTTAATAAATATTATCATAATAACTAATTTCTTACATTGTTGATTACAAAAAAGTTAACTTAAGGATTATGATAATGATATTTTACAATTAATTAAAATTCTTAGGTTCATGATTATAGTTACCATCTTAATTTTATAATTAATTAGAATATTAATTTTTGTAATTAGTTTGAATTTTGATTTTTGTAATTAAATAAAATATTAATTTTTATTATTAATTAAAAACTTAATTTTTAAAATTTAATTAGTTAATGTTTTAAATCCATTAGGTTCTAGATTTTTAAATCCATTGCTTTTCGATCTCGTCTTTTCTTGCTTTCAGCTTCCTTTGCTTCTCTTCTCTTCTTCATCCTTGTTGTCTTTTCTCCTTATGCTGTTTTCTGTCACTTCCTGAGCCGCCATTATTCCTATGGCTGGCTCTCCCCTCCCCTCTCGTTCCCCTGCCCTTCTTCTGGTTCAGGGGTTGCGGGTGAAGCTGACTCCTTTTCGGGTCCAAATTCTCCCGTTGGACCCGACCCGGTAGTCCAACATTACTCTGTTCTCGCGCATTTCCTTGGCGGTCAAACGTCCTCTGTTGGCAACTGTCTTGCTACGAACTTGGACCTGCAGACTCTGCTTGCCCCTTCTTGTGATCCCCCCAATCTCCCTTCCCCTTTTGGCATCCCTGCTATTGTTGCGACTATCGCTGCAGTATCTCCTTCTGATGCTTCGAGCTCTCCATGGCGCACTGCTCGAGCATCCCCCCTGTTCCCCCCATGTGGCATCTGACGCTTTTTCCTCAGATGCTTTACCTCCTTCCCCAGGTCCCTTTGGGTAGCCCTGCTCCTCGCCCGTCTAGCTGGACTGAGCTATTTTCTCGTCCTTCCCGTGCTGCTTCTTCTAAGCTGACCTATTATCCTCCCTCGCTGATTGACGGGAACTTGGTTGTTACACCATCCGTTGAGGTAATCGAATCAGGTTGCAAGCACTGGGACAACTGCCTTATTGGCAGCTTTATTGACCGAAAACTCCCCTTCCAGGTGATCAAGAATTTGGCTCAAAGAGTGTGGGGTAAACGTGGTACCATCGAGGTGATAACCATGGAATCTGGAATATATGTTCTCAAATTTAGTGATATGGATGATAAACAAGCTGTCCTCGAAGGTGCACCATGGCATTTTGGTGGTAAACTTCTGGTTATGAAGGAATGGTTCCCAGGTATGATTTTTGAAAAGCTCTTCCTCAATAAGCTCCCCATTTGGGTCAAACTTACCAATGCTCCTTTTGAACTATGGTCACCTGAGGGTCTAGCATACCTTGCAAGCTATCTTGGTGTTCCTCTTTTTTTAGATGGTGCTACTGCAAAGAAGACTAGACTGAATTTTGCTAGAGTATGCATCGAGATTTTCACTGAATCTGCTTTTCCATCCTTTATTCCCCTAAAATTCCCTAGAAATCATGGTCCAAATGAGGTGGTATATGTTGAAGTCGAATACCCTTGGAAGCCTCAGAACTACTACTACTGTCATTGCTTTGGCCACACTCAAAAGAATTGCCCCAATTCTAAGGTCAAGAAAGTTTGGACCCCCACAGGCAAAATTTTTACTCTTGATGGGTTGATCAATGGGAATGACAATCCCCCTCAGGCTCTCACTGAAAACACTAACCTGAATCAGAATAGGCCAGGTATAAACATCATCACCGTGGCTGCTCAGACCACCCTTCAGATGTTTGTAACATCAATGTTGAACTAGAACGCTAGCAATCTGAGAGGATTATTACAAGCATCAACATATCCAACTTGCCTTCTTCAAATAATATCAACAACATAGTAAATGATAACATGTTTGCTAATTTGGATCTTCTTGAGAAGGAGAAATGCCTGGAAGCCTTGCTACATGAGAAGACAAAGATCTAGTGGAATTCACTGAAGAAGGGGAATTCACCCCTGAACCCAAAGGCTCCTCCTCACTAAAGACAGATTCTGCTACAAAGGAGAAGTCCACTCCCACTACTATTGTAGAACAATCTGATGCAAATCTTAGCAAGGGGAAGGAAAAGGTTATTGAAGTTGATCCTCTATTGAGTAAAAGAGCACAAAAAAGAATGAATAAAAGAAATTCTCAGAGTGTGGAAGACAGTGTTGCTGCGGCAACAAGGAGGGCCTCTCGTAAAAAAGGGTTATTGATCAAGCTAGCCTGCTGGAATGTGAGAGGTCAAAACTACCCAATAAAACAAAAGGAGGTCTCTTCTCTGATTAACATTAATGAGGTTTGTCTTATGGGTATTGTTGAAACAAAGATTAAAATTCAGAAGGCTGAAAGTATTGCTAAGAGGATTGCTCCTAGCTAGTGTAATAATGCTAGAGGTAGAGTATGGATTGGCTGGGATACCAAGGCCGTTTCTTTTAATGTGCTATTTATTTCTGATCAATGAATTCATGGAATGGTTACTGCCCTACACAATCAATCACAATTCACTGTGTCTGTCATCTATGGCTCGAATAATAGAAGGGATAGAGAAAAACTGTGGAGAGATCTATCACACCTTAACCCTTCTGGTCCTTGGCTTTTAATGGGGGATTTTAATGTGGTTAGATACACTAGTGAGAAACATGGTGGGAGAGATATAAACTTATCGGCTGTGAATGATTTTAATGAATTCATTGATTACACAGCTCTCCTTGATCTGAAATATTCTGGTTGTTACTACACTTGGAATGACAGGAGTCACTCAAATGAGAAAATTATGTCTAAGCTGGATCGTGTTCTCGTGAACATGCCTTGGGTCCAAGCTTTCAATTGCTCTGAAGCAGATTTCCTTCCCCTAGGAATATCTGATCATTCACCAACCCTTATCAGAATATGGGAGGATATTCCAAGAGGTAAACCATCTTTCAAAATTTTCAATCATTGGGTAAAGCACCCTGATTTCCTAAATCTGGTTAGGGACACTTGGCATACCAGAGTTTTTGGAACTCCAATCTTCATATTGACTTCAAAACTCAAGTTGATCAAAAGTAAACTCAAAGAGTGGTCCAAGAAGGAGTTTTCTGATCTTCAAAACAGAATTGTGAAGACCAAAGCTGATCTTGACGCCATTCAAAACTCAATGCTATCCAGTAATCCAAGCACCAATCTTGACAAAGAGGAGGAGAACAAGCCCTCTACAAAGCTCTACTTAGAGCTCAGGAATCTCAAATTAGGCAAAAGTCTCGTATTGTCTGGCTCAAAGAAGGTGTTAATAACACATCTTTCTTCCACAAATCTTTACTGGTGCACAGAGCTCATAATAGACTGTTTTGTTTGAATGACTCTAATGGCAACTTACTAAGCACTCCGGACTCTATTGGCAAGCACCTTGTAGACTTTTTCAAGGAGTCTCTTTCTCAATGGACTGGATCACCTATTCAACCACAATCTATGGCTGCCCAACACTCCATTAGTGATATCCATGCTTCTGATCTTGTGATGGAGATCTCTCTTGAGGAAATAAAGTCAACATTTTTCAGTCTAAATGATGTTAAGGCTCCTGGCTCTGATGGTTTTACTCCCCTTTTCTTCAAGGCTACCTGGGAGATTACTGGTGGGGAGTTTTGCTCTGCCATAAAGGACTTCTTTAGATATGGAAAACTCCTAAAAGAGGTAAATCACACTATCCTAACCCTTATCCCTAAGTGTGCTAACCCATCTACTGCTTCAGACTGCAGGCCCATTTCTTGCTGCACCCTCATCTACAAATGCATTTCAAAACTTCTTGCTAATCGGCTCAAAAAGGTTTTGGATCCTATTATTGGCCTACAACAATCAGCCTTTATCCCCAGAAGGTCAATTTCGGATAATGTTCAAATCACTCATGAACTTATGCATAACTACCATCTTTCTGGAGGGACTCCAAGATGTGCCTTCAAGCTGGATCTGATGAAAGCTTATGATAATGTCAGCTGGGATTCTCTCATGTTTATTATGCAAAACTGGAACTTCCCTCTTCAGTTTATTAATTGGTTGAAGTAACTAAGTTGCCCCACTTCCTTCTCCATATCTCTTAATGGGAGCTTAACTGGCTTTTTTCACAGGAGTAAGGGTCTGAGACAGGGTGACCCCCTCTCTCTTTACTTATTCACTATTGTCATGGAAAGCCTTAATGCTTTTATGAACTCCAAGACTACTAACCCTCAATTCATATTCCACCATGCATGTGCTGATTTACAGATTACCAACATATGCTTTGGTGATGATCTCTTCATCTTTTGTCATGGGGATATTATTTCCTCTCAGCTGTGTCTTGATGCCCTCAATGAATTCAATGCCTTCACTGGCCTCTCCATGAATCAACATAAGAGCAAGGGCTTTTTCTCATCTGTCCAGGAGGATGTTAAAGCCCAAATTCTGAGCTGTTGGGGTATTCAAAAGGGAAATTTACTTGCACAATATCTTGGGGTTCCTCTTATATCTTCAAGACTATCACTGAGACATCGTAGCAAGCTTATTGAGAGGATCATTAAGAAGACACAAAGCTGGAAATTTAAACACTTGTCCTATGCAGGTAGGCTTCAACTCATAAAGTCTGTCCTATTTGGCTTACAAGTTTATTGGAGTTCAAATTTCATCCACCCAAAGAAAGTTATTAATAAGGTAAATCAAATTTGTTTTCGGTTCCTATGGGATGGGGGAGAACACAAAAAAAGAATATGCTCAGTGGCTTGGAAAGAGATTTGTACTCCCAAACAAGAAGGTGGCCTTGGCTTATTTTCCATTGGAGAATTGAACAAATGTGCAAGACTAAGGTTCATTTGTCATATAATCAGTGACAAGAACTCTTTGTGGGTCAAGTGAATTCACTCATTTTATATTAGGGAGAAAAATTTCTGGGCCCTAAAAATACCCCACAGATGCTTGTGGGCATGGAGGAAAATCTTACAATCTAGAACCGTTGCTCTCAAACTTGTAACTTACAAGCTTGGTAATGGCAGCAACACTTGGTTTTGGTGGGACCTATGGCATCCAATGAGCCCCCTCATTCAGCATGTTACTCCTCGGATGATCTACAACTCAAATCTGAGCTTATCCGATAGAGTTAGTAAGTTCATCATTAACTTGGGTTGGTCCTACCCTCCTCAAATTTTCTGCTTTATCTAGAATAATCTTCCAGTTTTAGACAGTGTTGATTCAAATGATCCTGTGCATTGGATCCCTTCTACGATGAACCAATTAGGTTTGAAAAAGACTTGGTTTGCAATAAGAAGCAGCAAACCTACTCCTCCTTGGCACAGACTCATCTGGTTCAAAGGCAACATCCCGAAACACAGCTTTATAAGCTGGCTTGCTATCAAGAATGGTCTTCTTACTCAAGATAAGCTGATGCGATGGGGTGTCATCCCCCAAGTGAACTGTTGTTTTTGCAACGCTGCTACAGAAAATATCCAACACCTGTTCTTCAAATGCCCGTATTCAGGTTGGATTTGGAATCAGACTCTTGGCAAATCTGGGCTTAATAGACATATTCTAGATTGGGATGCTGAACTTGATTGGTGTACTATGAATTTCACGGGAAATACTCAGCTGGATTGCTTAAAGAAGCTTAATTTTAATGCGACAATCTATTGTATCTGGCTTGAAAGAAACAGCAGTGTTCAAGAACGAATGCAACCCTCATGAGCACACCCTACAACTGATAATCAAGGAGGTGAAAATGGTTGCCATACACAAAGGAAATATCCACAACCACTCTTCTGTTAATCTGGGAAATTGGTTTTAGTTTTGGTCTTCTTGTTTCGGCCAATGTTGAGGCTTTCTTGCTATTTCAGCATCGGAGTTTACGTCTTTTGGGTAATCTGCAGCTGTAGATTATCTTTTGTAGCTTTTATTTTCCATATTTTTTATGAACTTTCTTACTGTCCAAAAAAAAAGTATTAACCTAATTTTATTTGATAGTATTATTTAAATATCTTAATAGATAACATTTTAGTAGTGAATCAATCCTCCCGTCGTTGGGACGTTGGTAGGACAACCCTCAAAAGAGGGATGGAGGTGGTGAGGGTATGGGGTTCGATTTCGTGTCTCCCTTATGGAGACTGGTTGAGTGACCACCAACAGGCTGGAGATATTATAAATAAATAAAACTTAGTCGTGAATTATAAGAATTAAAATCCTATTAATCTAATGTTAGATTTAAATTTGTTTAGTAAAGTAGAAAAAGTATCTTAAAACTTATATATTAGTTAGTGAGTTTAGATAATCTTAATATATAACAACTTACTCGTGAATACTTGCAAGAAGTAGAATCCTATTAGGATAATGTTAACTTTATTTATTAAAAGTAAAAAGTATCCTAAATTTTTTTCTAAAACTTATCTATTAGTTAGTTATCTATGAGTAAAGTAGGATAATACCATTATCTCATATTGTAATTTTATCTAATTAACATTTAGTATGTTAGGATAAAGGTGTTTTAGTCATAGGATTGAAAAAATCAACCATTTTTCAACTACAAAA
>JAUPMG010289731.1:0-17646 GCA_031762675.1 Pachysandra terminalis | reverse complement strand
CACAACCCTAAGCTATTAGGGAACCTAGTTTCATTATTTTGGATTTTTGCTCTATGCTTAAATCTTAATTAGTTGAGTTTAGAATTTCAGGTCGTTACATGTTCTTCTTGGAATCCATACTTGAATAATTTTCATGAAGAAATGTGAGATTTGTGCTGTGATTCGTGATTTTTGATTGACTTGATTCATGCATTTCATGATTTAGCATCGATATTTGTGTATTGTGTGATTTAAGGTGTAGGTTGTTTGTCTCATGCTTTTTGTCTCATTTTTGAATGTTTGATTGTGTTTAAATACTTGATGGATTGATTTTAAATGCTTGTGTGATTGTTAATTAGTTTAAGTTGTGTATTTCAGACTTAAATTATCATGGGGGAAGAGGCCATAAAGATTAGAATAGGAGGACACCGGATTTGGGGCGAAATCTGGGCGAGAAAACCCATAATCGCACTCATCGGTGGGTGACATCGATGACACCCACCGTCGAAGCATTAATTAATTGGACCACTATCGGTAGGTTCTTTGTTGCACCGACGAGACCCACCGACAAGTTAGGGCACAGACCAGCCCCGTCGGTGGATCGTCGGTGGTATTGACAGATCCGCCGACGAATCGACCATAGAGGGAACTCAGTCGGTGGCATGTCGGTCCACCGATGGGACCTGCCGACAGGGACTTGAATTTTAGGAATTTTGGTCAGTGGACTCGTCGGTCCACCGATGACACCCACCGACGGGCATTTGGACATTAGGAGCTTGGTCGGTGGTCCACCGACGGGACCCACTGAGGAGCCTTTTTATTCATGTATAGACTTGGTCGGTGGACCCGTCGGTCCACCGTCGGCACCCGGCGACAGGTGTGTTTGAGACAGTATGAGAGAGAGACTTGAGGGGTAGGTTTGGCATCCAAAATTTTGATGTTGATACTCATGTATTTTCGTGATGATTGTTGATCGTTATGACTTGAATGAAGCGTGAAATCTGTCATGTTGATTATCTTTTTATTTGTGCATTGATCAATACTTGCATGCTCTTAAAGACTTAGTTAGTGAAGTGTTGTGTAACTTGGATAGGTTACAACATGGACCATATTTCCTATACATGACCCCGTAGTAGTTGTAAATAGTAATTAATGCCATGAACTTGGATTGTGATGATTGAATGTTGGTGGACTATATCATGGACTTGTGAAAAATGCATTAGTTATTCATTTATTTACTTAGTTCCTGCGTACGTATATGTGCGAATGTATCAATGTGGATTGAATGGATCATGTTATGCAATTATGATTATTTATGTGCATATCATGTATTTGAATGTTAATTCCATGCATTAAAAGGACATGCATGCATTGTGGGTCCCTGTGTGAGACCCAAACCTTGGACTGACCTTGGCTCCTTTATGAAGGAACAATGGACAACTTGAGGATACTTGGACTCCGAGGTGAGTGCCAAATGAGAGACAAGATCTCTAGTGTCCCAGTGAGGGACTATATATATATATATATGTATAAATCAAATATTTATTTATGGGTGAGGGATTAGCTACCCCAAGAGCCTGAGGACAGCTATATATTGTATGGTATATATAGAGAGTAATCTGATTGACATGTGTGGAGTCCGGTGATGTGCCACGGAGGGAGGTTCACGAAGATGATGCCCTCGGAACCACCCTCATGATAGAGGATGTTTTGGCTCATGTTCCACGTGGAGGTAGTGTTCCCTCAAAGAGTTGTGACTCCCTATAACTGTGTTGTACACACAGGATCCACTGTCGGCCTTAACCTTGTGTGGTTCATGTATTCCGTGATAGCGATGCATGTTGGCGTAGTGGGATCATGTGGACATCCACGCCACAACACCCAATCTCATTCATTGCACTCACGTGTTTGTAAATGGCCATCATGTTTGGCTAGTAGATTACTTGTTCATGTCATTGCATCTAATGAACAAATCATTGCATTATTCATGGCATGGCATGCATCCATGGATATGTATTCGAGTGTGTGAATCTTAGTTAGCACATTGTACTTGCTAAGCGCATAGCTCAGGTCTTTCTGGCTTCCAACATTTCAGGTGACATAGTTAGAGATGTTGTGGCGGATACCTGCATGACTTGGAGGTAGTGACGAGAAGACTTGGCTTCTTCTGCGTAATTATTGTTTGGATTAGGTGTATTTTGTCTAGAGTTGATGTACTCTTTTGGGTTGGTTGTGTCTTCAACCCTTTTCATTTATGACCTATTTTGATGTATTTAAACCTTGTATCATTTTAAAACATCTTTATATTTATTTTTGCTTCTGCTGTTAATTCTCTGATTTTAGTTTGGATCTACTGTTTTATTGTTAGAGGTTGCAACCCCTTGGGTTATGTGTTTGGAGAAGGGTGTGAGAGTCATGCCTAGAATCCTCGATCTTTTCTCATGTGTTTGTGGAACATACCCTGGAATTCGGGTCGTGACATTAAGCATGCTTAGCCGGGAGTAGTACCAAGATGGGTGACCCCATGGGAAATCTGATTCTGGGGAGCCAAAAGTGGACAATATTATGTCAGGTGGGGTGGGTCGTTACAAATGTAGAGACTCGGATCCTAGAAATTTATAATAATAATTAATGATGCAATTATTTATTAGAGTTAAATAATAAAAATAATTAAAGAGGGTTTTATGGGGATTAATCAGTAATTTGTCCGAAAATTAATGGAAATAATTGGTTAAGGACAAATTAAGATGATTTAATTAATGTAACTGATCAATAAGGGTATATTGGTAATTTTGGTATAATTTATGGTGGGAAGCTTAATTCAATTAGGGATGTAGAATGATTAATGAATTAAAGGTTAGTTTAGTAATTTATTGTAATTTTTGGAATTGATTCTTAGCTAATTAGTGCATCGGTTTGTAAATAAATTAAGAATAGAAGAGCTGGTGGGGGTTATAGTGTAATTATAGGAGACCTTAGAGGAGGGAGAAGGAATTAATAGAAATTAATTCAAAATAGAAAGAAAGGTGCACGCAATGGACGGAAGAGGGAGAGAGAGAGAGAGAGAGAGAGAGAGAGAAAGAGAATTCCCATTCTCTCAATCTCTCTTTCCTTATGAAGAAAAGAAGGGTTAGGGAGGAAGTATAAAGAGAAAGTGAGAGGGAGACTAGGGTTGCAAACCTAGCCATTCAAATCTGAAGTGGGAAAAGAAGGAAAAAGAGAAAGAAGAGAAGAAGAAGTAAAGACCTATAGGAGTTGTGAGTTGAACCCCGGAACAAGCTCAGGTAAATACCATTTTCTAGATAGTCTTTGCATCATACCTTAGTTGTATTGTGAATGTGTAAGTTGTAAGATGGTGTATTTCGATTATTATTGTGAGATCATATGGTTTATAATCTGTTTTAGTGTTTTATGTTGAAATGATGATTGATTTGTTTAAATTCGAGATATGATGTTCTTTATTGATGATTTCTAGTCTAATATATGTTTAGGTTGTTTTGTGTGTTTTTGATTTGTTTGGAATGCATGGAATAGAGATTAGAACCTAGAAAAATTCCCAGAATTTACCCAGAACACGGAACTGTCGGTACGGTTCGGTCCACCGACCACCCTACCGACAGAGAGCCATTTCAAGGAAAAATTTGCTATATGGCAGGCATTGGTCCACCGACCACCTTGCCTAAGAGCTGATAAAAACACAGAGAATTTTGGTGGGGTTCGGTCCATCGACCACCCCACCGACAGAGACTAGTTTCTAGGTTTAATTTGCTATTCGGCAGGGCTCATTCCACCGACCACCCCACCGAACACCTGAGACTTTCACAGTGACTGGTCTAGTTTATCAGCAGCAGTACCCATTCAGCCTAGTGTTTTCAGACATCACCTTATTTATATCATTTAAGTAATTGTCCACGTATTTTTATCCTCCATTTAGTTAAGATATTACATGTAAATAAGCAAACACCCTCCCATTTGGATTCGATAAAAATACTTTCAGACCCTAATTCTGACCAAATAAAAAGTCAACTCTCCAATTTTAGTAGGAAATTACAGTTTTCAAGATTTTTGTCAAAACCATAAATTAAAGTAGGGGTAATAGTAGTCCACCTTTGAGGCCCTTGATTTTTGTACAACTTGGTTATATCATAAATTGGTTGGATACCAAAAGTTCGGTAAGAAAAGTGTCATATCCTAGGCCTTAAAAATAAATTGGTGAAAAGTCAACGTTTTCAGACTTAGTCAAATCTAGGATTTAGTCTTGCAACCGTGGGTATAAATAGTATCTTGAAAGCATATGTGACCCTCTAAGATAAGGTGTATAACGTTATGAGAGTGAATGGGGAGATGTTATGTGATGATAAGGCGAGACATTCCCCACTTGTTGGGAAACATGAAGCGACCTAAGTATTGACACTGGTGAGTGATAACGCGGTATTGTAGGGATCTAAGGAGGGTTATTAGGCTATGACTTACCCTACGAATTGACTTTAGACTTGACCATGGATTGGGGTTGTGACTCCAAGTGTTTGATAACTGAATGATTGGACTATTGTTATGCTTTGTTGTGTATGGTTGATTGAAATACATTGGTACTTGTGGAAAGGATGCTTGTGATGGTATCTGGCAGATTGTTCGTGTGTTTGGGTGCAGGGATAGCTTCTAAAGGATATTATCACCGGTGATCCTATTGATTGAGGAAAGGGTTCCTGTGATGGTTTCCCAAGGATTGTTCATGTGTATGGGCACACGGGCAGCTTCCGAAGGATGTTATCACCGGAAATCTCACGATGTGTGTGGAAAGGGTACATGTGATGGTATCCCAAGGATTGTTCGTGTGTATGGGCGCACAGACAGTTTTCGAAGGATGTTATCACTTGGATTCTACTGATACTTGGCCAATTGGTATGGGAGATTGTGGGGTGTTGTGTCCCCCACGCATGCCTTCGTGGGCGGTCCCATTGTGAGGCGGCACGCTACGGAATGATGGTGGTCGACTTGGCTCCAGATATCCTGTATTGATAGTGGCAGTGAAGATTTGATAACTCGTCCGGGTCAACCGGGTAGCGACGGACAAAATATGTGAACTTGATAAGTCGTCCGGGTCAACCCGGCAACGACGGATTGAGATTGGTGTTATAGCTCGTCTGGGTCAACTGGGCAGCGACGGATTGGAAATAGATATTCGTTGGTAAGGATTGACTATCCTTGATACTCTAAAAGTTATATATCGACCTTCCTTGGGTGTTAATGCCCTAATAGGTTATGGATCCCCCTTCCTTGGGTGTTAATGCCCTAATAGGTTATGGATGACCATCCTTGGGCGAGGCCCAGAAAATTTATAAATAGCTATGGGAATTGAGCCTGGGTAGGTTGCAAGTCCTACAATACTACGCTGTACATGTGGGAGACATGGATACCTGGATGCTTGGATACTTGGGTATGTGGATACCTGGGTACGTGGATACTTGGATTGACCATGAGGTCTTGGACTGGAATCGAGGTGAATATGGTGGATTCGTCTGACCAAGGTGACCATAGTAATTGATACTTTGGCGGAGTTGTGTTGAGTGAGACCATTTGATTATGAGTTGTATTTCATTACATTCATTCATACATACTTGCATTTCCTTGCGCATCATGAATTGTTTAATCGCCCATGCATTTAACATTCATCAATCATAAGCATATATTGTTGTTGTGGAACTAGTGTTGAATTGTTGTTGATTCCAATCATGGTAGTATAATATACATGATGAATTGGATGCTTTATGATGAACTATTCACGACTGTCTCATTTCATGATCACTTGATTTGCTTTGTTGCCTAGCATGATATTTATGGTATTTTTGGACTAACGGTATGGTACAAGGACGGGTGACAGATTCGGGTTTACTGGGTATTCCATGCTCACGCAACGTTTCATGTTGCAGGTTACGGTGGAATGAAAGATGCACGTGGACTCGGATGGCCTTGCGTTTATTTCCTTCTTGATTATCTTGTTAGATCTCATGTAGTACGATTGGGATGTATTGTGTTCTTTGGATATGGATTATTGATTGTGTATTATTTTGGGGCTCTTCTGAAGCCGTGTGAAGTAAGTTGATTTTGATAGTAGCTTTCGCACTCTGATTATTGTATTAGTATTAGAAATGCTCTGTATTGGTGTATGGTAATTGTTGATCTGCGGTCCATGCATGGATCCCGAAGGTCTAACCTCGTGATCTCTGCCACCCTACCTAGGGATTCGGGCATCGGGATCTAGGGCGTGACAAATAGGGAAATTAAGAATATTTTGGAAAAAATGGTGAACCCTACAAGAAAGGAAGGGTAAATGATATTGGATGATGCATTGTGGGCTTATCGTACTGCTTTCAGAAAGTTCTTCTTTACAATTCTCGTCTGCATTTATTCCCAGGCAAGCTTAAATATTGATGGTCTGGACCCATCATAGTTCATACTGTTTCTGCCCATGGGGCAATTGAGATTGAGGATCCCCGGAACGACAATGTGTCACGCCCAAGATCCCGTGGCATGGATCCCAATAAGGGATCACACGGATCTCGAGGTGAGACCTTCGAGATCCATGCATGGACTGCGGATTGCTACCAAACCACAAGCGAGAAGATAAAAGTAATAATTTACTTTCATTAAATACTAATCAGAGTGTGGAAGTCTATCAAAAACTGTAAATTTAAAATTAAACTATTACAAAAGCTTAAATAATCATAGGCTTCAGCTGAGCCTAGATCAACAAGGGTTCATAACAAAATCCCTAAACAAAGTCATGCATCAAGATAGAGTAAATGCAGTGTCTCAACAAAGATTAACGACTTCAACTGAGTCGCAACCTATATAATCCATCGTAGCAAAAAAACATAATTGCAGCCAAAAATATCCAAAACTCTCCAATCAACAGGAGGTCCCACCACACTATCACAAGACAGCCAAGGAAATAAAGTAACCACAAATTGGCAGAATCTTCTAACACTGCTCCTATCCTGCAACAAGAGAAGTTACGTGAGACATTGAATGCCTAGTAAGCATAATGACAATTTCTCGTCCTGTTATGGAAATAAGACCCCAAGGAGTTAGTACAGTAATAATCATAATATGAAATGAGTGTTTTAACATGAAATGGAATGAGATGGATGATTCAATCATATGTTCTATAGTGAATGCAGTGAGGAGCACACAATTAATATGATATGCAAGGTGAATGAACTAAACTAATATTTCCTGATAAATGAACTTCAACTTATAGCTTCTCAACCAAAACCAATTCAGGACATCGTCCTAGGGACTACTGGAAGGCCCATCTTCATTCCGGGTGCTAACCCATGGTATGAAGTCCACCATATACTAATTTACGAGTGTACCATACTCGAGAGATAGTGAACCTATATAGGAGCTTGCAGCATCCTACCCTAGTTTAAGTGGGCCCTTCCACCCCACGGGTATATGGTCAACCCCAGAGTCTTTTCTCAGTTTCTTTGTAGATTTCCATCTCCCGGTTCACTTATCATTCAACATCAATCTAGTATGTTATGAATTAATCTAGGAATCCAAATGAAGATAAACAATGGAAACTATCCATGCGTCCATACACGTGGATAATCCGATTTCCCACCATCATAAGCTTCCCATCAGTTATCACACCATAAACAATCATAAAAATCAATAAACCAAGTCATTTATATATCACATCCATATCAGACCTAGGGTGGGATGATGTCACATCAACAACTTCAGAACACCAAGTTTGACTCCCCGCAGGTAGGCTAGATGCCTTCAGGTCAAAACTTGCTTCCGGAACTCAACAACAGCCAATGGCCAAAGCTCTTCACCATCCACCCAAGGAATCCATAAAAATCCACCTTACTATGCAATGTACAGGTTCGTCAGTGGGGTGGTCGGTGTACCGAATCCTACCGAAATCCTCTATGCAATTTACAGCTGTTCGGTGGAGTCATTAGTGGACCGATGCCTGCCGAACACCCAAAATGGCCTAAAAACACTTCTCTGTCGATGGACCAGTCGGTGGACCAGATGCCTCTCGACATTGCCGAATTTTGGGTAATTTTTGGGTTTTTAAAACTCAATTCTACGTATTCAAATCACTTCGAAAACAACTGGAATCAAGCATGAATCACACAAAGCATATTTTAGGATAAAAATCATCATACAAACAACATATAAACATGGATTTAATCATGGTTATTATCATATCAAATCAAATCGTAAAAATAGAGCATAGAACTCAAGGATCTAAGATTCATTATAGAAATACACCGTCAACACAACTTACCTGGTCGTTCTTGTCGAGTGATGGTCATCTTCCAGAGTTCTTCTTCTTCCTCTCTACATGCCGGCATCTGCAACACAAGACACTCACTCAATACACGTTCAAGAAGCAACAAGATTTCCTCTTTTCTTCTCGCTCTCTCAAAACTCAGATCCAGATCTTGAAGGTGTGAGAATGGAATCCTTAAACCCTTAAGCCTTGTTACCATTCTCCTCAACCCTTCCATATCTGTCACCTTGCACGATCAGTAGGCTCATGATCGCACGCCCAGCACAGTCGATTGAATAAAATATTTCAATCAATCCCCAAGTCTCCATATTATCAATGTAACCCCAATTACCATTCTTACATAACACAATACCCCATAGCCTTAATCAAACATGTAATATAAGCAAATTAAATGAAGGAAATTACAAAGAAATCTAATGAAATAAAATTATTAAATTTGGGCATTCCTTTAATGGATTTAGGTCCTTACAACCTACCTCCCTTAGAAGAATTGCGTCCCCGAAATTGAGTACCTCAATTCGTGAATAGATGTGGATAGTGCACTTGAATCTCCGACTCTAGGTCCCAAGACGCTTCAGTCTCATCGTGATGTCCCCACTAGAGCTTCACTAATGGTATAGTTTTGGTCCGCAACACTTGTTCATTCCGGTCTAGAATCCGCATCGGCTTCTCTACATAGATCACATCTTCACGAAGTTGCAATTGCATCCAATCCAGTACATGAGAAGGGTCCAGCTCTTATTTTCATAGAAGAGACACGCGAAATACATCGTGAATGGCTGACAACTGCGGCGGTAACGCTACCCGGTATGCAACTCGTTCGATCCGCTCGAGTACTTCAAAAGGTCTGACATAACGTGAAGCTAGCTTCCCTTTCTTGCCAAATCGCATCACACCTTTTAGTGGTGAAACTTTGAGAAACACGCGATCTCCCACAGAAAACTCTAAGTCTCATATTCTCTTGTCTGCATAGCTCTTCTACCTGCTCTGCGCTGTATTCAGCCTTTCTCAAATGACCTTCACCTTCTTTATATCCTGCTGCACAAGCTCGGGTCCCAAAATGCTATCTTCGACCACTTCAGCCCAACACACTGGTGAATGACACTTCCGGCCATACAAAGCCTCAAAATGGGCCATCCCTATGCTTGCATGGAAATTGTTTTTGTAAGAAAACTCTACTAATGGTAGATGCTCTCCCTAACTAACGCCGAAATCCATCACGCACGCTCGCAAAATATCCTCCAGAACTTGGTTGACTCTCTCGGTCTGACTATCCGTCTGTGGGTGATAAACTGTGCTGAAATCCAACCTCATACTCAGCCTTCTGTAATGCCTCCCAAAATCTGGATGTGAACAAGGATCCACGATCTGAGACAATGCTAACTGGAACTCCATCCAGTCGTACAATCTTGCGTATGTACAGTCTTGCAATCTCATATGCTGTGGCTGAAGTCCGTACTAGTAGAAAATGAGCAGACTTGGTCAATTGGTCTACAATCACCCAAATCGAATCTAGAATGCCTCGAGTCCTCGGTAGTCCGATCACGAAGTCCATAGTAATATGCTCTCACTTCCACTCAGAAATCGGTAGCGGCCGTAGAAGTCTTGCTGATCTCATATGTTCGGCTTTCACCTGTTGACAAGTGAGACACTGTGACACGTACAGTGCAATCTCCCGCTTCATTCTTGGCTACTAGAAATTCTGACGCAGACCCCGATACATCTTCGTACTCCCCGGATGAATGGAGTAGTGCGACTTGTGAGACTCATCCAAGATCTCTCTCTTGATGCTCTAATCACCTGGAACGCAAAGTCGAGCTTGGAATCTGATCAAACCATCTGTATACACTGCCCACTCAGGCTTGTTGTCGTCTGCTGTAAGTGACTGCAAATCTAGATCATTCTTCTGACTCTCTGCAATTTGCTGCTCTAGTGATGGTTTGGTACGAGACTGAACAAATAACTACCTCGCTGTTGGCCCAAAGGCAAACTCCCATGTTTGAGATAACCTCCTGTAATCTCCACTCCTGCATCATCAACTATACGAGAACTCCATGCGGCTTGCGGCTCAAAGCATTTGCTACCACATTAGCCTTCCCATAATGGTAGTTGAGCGTAGATATATAGTCATTAACAAGCTCTAACCACCTTCTTTGGCGCATGTTCAGACCCTTCTGCGTGAAGATATATTTCAGACTCTTGTGGTCTGAAAATACCTCAAACTCCTCTCCATAGAGATAGTGCCTCCACAGCTTCAAGGCAAAAACCACAACAGCCAACTCTAAGTCATGAGTAGGATAGTTGCGCTCATGAATTTTAAGTTGTCGTGACGCATATGCTACAACATGACCGTCCTGTATCAATACATCTCCTAAACCCTGCAATGACGCATCCATGTAGACCACCATCTTCTGTCCGCATTCAGTTCTTCGAACGAGGACTTTTCTCATCCTAGATAAACTTTACTTCCTTCCGATTCAAGCGAGTCAATGGTTCAGCTATAGAGGAAAATACCTGGATGAACCTCCTATAGTACCCCCACAAGACCTAGGAAACTCCTTATCATAGACGCATTCTTAGGTCTCTCCCATCCAAGAATTGCCTCAACCATGGCCGGATCCACATAGATGCCACTCATGGATAGCACATGTCCAAGGAACTTGACCTCGTCCTTCCAGAAATCATACTTCTCCAACTTGGCATACAGTTGGTGTTCAAGCAACGTCTGAAGAACAATCTGCAGATGCTCCTCATGGTCCTTCATAGATCGTGAGTAAACCAGTATGTCATCCACGAAGATGACAACGAACCGATAAAGAAAAGACCTAAACACTCGGTGCATCAGGTCCATAATGGCTGCTGTCGCATTTGTCAACCCGAATGGCACAACAATGAACTCATAATGTCCATAACGAGTACGAAAGGCCATCTTCTGTATGACTTCATCTTGAATCCTCAACTGATGATACCCTTATCTCAAATCAATCTTTGAGAAGTACTACACTCCTCTCAACTGGTCGAACAAATCATCAATTCTCGGCAACGCATACTTGTTCTTAACAGTGACCCGGTTCAACCACCTGTAGTCGATGCAAAGTCTCAAGGAGCCATCTTTCTTCTTCACAAACAATACTGGAGTGACCCATGGTGAAATACTCGGCCTGATGAATCCAAAAGCTCTCAACCCATCTCACTGTACTTTCAACTCTTACAACTCGGTCGGAGCCATCCAATAACTCACAAGTGAGATAGGTGCAGTACCAGGGATGAGCTCAATGCAAAAGTCTACCTCCCTTTTAGGTGGTAAACTCATAATCTCCTGAAAAACTTGTCTGAAATTCCTCATAGTAGGAATATCTTCCAAGGATAGATTCTGCATCCCTTCCATAGCAAACAGAAAATCAGACTGATAATTGTCCTTCTGTGATCACTCAAGCATAATAGGCTGACAGCCAGCCCATACTAAGTATCACTTCAAATTCAGGCATATCTAACACAACAAGATCTGCCTCCAAGTTCAAGTCGCCTACTCTCACTACACAAGCTCTACAACCTCGGTGAAGAGTCACGATTCCCCCAACTGGGTTGGCAATGTTCAACGGAGAATCCAACACGCTAGAATGTAAACCCAAGAAGGCCATGCAACTACTAGAAATGAAGGAATGAGATGCACCAGTATCAAACAGTACACGAACTAGAGTATGAAACAGGTGAATAGTACCTTCCACCACAGCATTCGTAGCGAAGTCGTCGCGAGGAACAACAATTTCGGTCAAAGCATGGACCTTGCCTTGAGGTGCAGGTCTAGGCGGTGCTGGCTGGCCGTCTCTCTGTGGTGCCCTACAATGCAGTTGGATATGTCCTTCCTTGCCACAGTTATAACAAGTCCTCGTATCATGCTTTCAAAACACCTGATCCTGAGGAGGTAGAGGCTGTCGTGGCGCATCCCGTGTTGGTGCGGTAGGAGCTACAGTGACTCTAGGAGGAATTCTCCCTCACCGGTTATTGTTCCTAGGTCTTCTGTCATTACCCGATCTCTGCTTGTAAGGATGGAATCTGCCCCTGTTTGACTTGGGCTGATCTCTAGGTGGTACTGCTCTATCCATGTCCCTCTCTATGTGTCTGGCACATTCCAGAACCTCAGTATATGACGTCAAGCATTGTGGAACAACTCTGGACCGAATGGTTGTGCCAAGACCTTCCTCGAATTTGTCTGCTTTATCAGCCTCATTAGCGATCAAATGTGGTGCGTACTTGGACAACATAGCAAAACGGGCCTCATACTCTACCACTGCATGTGTGCCCTGCTCTAGCCTTAAGAATTTGGAAGCCATCTGCCTCCTGTAGCTGCTGGGTAGGTAGTTCTCAAGGAACTGTGCACGGAACTGCTCCCATGACATCTCAGTTGCCATGTTCCTCTCGGTCATGTCCCACCAATGAAGGGCTTCACCTTTCAGCATAAAGGTGGCAAGAGGTACACACTGCTTATAAGGACATCCCATAGTCATGAAGATCTGCTCTATATCCAGGAGCCAGTCTTGTGCTAAATGAGGCTCACCTCGTCCAGTGTAAGTCGGTGGGGTTAGCTTCTTAAATTTCTCTAACCAACCTACAAACAAGTTTTGGATCCTTCGCTCCTCTGTGGCAACCAGGTGCTACATCCGGTCACACTGCAGGGCAGCTATTTCTCCAAGAATCTGGACAACATCTGCCACCTGCGGGTCTATATCATCCCCAACACTAGCACTAGCTCCAGTGGTTGAGCTCTCCCCTACTGTAGCATTCATTCTCCTTCCAGCCATCTACACACTCCAAGCAACCATTAAGTCTACAGACAACTATATATATATTTATCCTATCTAGCGCACAATAAACACACATATTAACATAGCAATTATCATAGTTCAAATAGCATACAAGTCCTACAGTCTTTCTATGTTTCTTCACCTAACTCCATTTTCTATGGGATACCTAATATCACTAGTCCTCTAACAATCTTACTCTAAGCAAACCTTTTCTCTGGTACCAATCTGTCACGCCCCAGGTCCCGTGGCACGAATTCCAATAAGGGATCACAGGGATCTCAAGGTGAGACCTTCGGGATCCACGCATGGACCGCAGATTGCTACCAAACCACAAGCGAGAAAATAAAAGTAATAATTTACTTTCATTAAATACTAATTAGAGTGCGGAAGTCTATTAAAAACTGTAAATTTAAAATTAAACTATTACAAAAGCTTAAATGATCATAGGCTTCAGCTAAGCCTAGATCAACAAGGGTTCATAACAAAATCCCTAAACAAAGTCATGCATCAAGATAGAGTAAATGCAGTGTCTCAACAAAGATTAACGACTTCAGCTGAGTTGCAACCTACATAATCCATCGTAGCACAAAAACAAAATTATAGTAAAAAATATCCAGAACTCTCCAATCAATAGGAGTTCCCACCACACTACCACAAGACAACCAAGGAAGTAATACAACCAAAAATTGGCAGCGTCCTCTAACACTTCCCCCATCCTGCAACATGAGAAATTGTGTGAGACATTGGATGCCCAATAAGCGTAATGACAGTTACCCATCCTCTTATAAAAATCAGACCCAAGGGGTTAGTACAACAATAATCATAATATGAAATGAGTGTTTTAATAAGTCATTTTGGGCCAAAATTGTGATTTTCAAAATTTTTGAGTTTGGGTTTTAATGCTTTGGGGTTTATGAGAAGAATTTACTTAGGATTGCTTTTACTGGCTAGAACACATGAGAACACTTACTTGTACACACACCATAGCAATCTCACCTAAAATATATGAATCTAGGGTTGAGATTAATTAGGATGGGGTTAGATGGATTGAGCTAACCATAGCGTTCATTTTTTTGTGCTTTGTTGAGAAGAGGTAAGAAGGAGAACAACAATGAGACCAAGAAGAGGAACAAGAGGAAGAAGAAGCCTACCAAGAGGATTGACTTGAAGATTTGGAGCTCACAAGCTATTTTCACAATCTTGACGAGGTAAGTACATTGTGTACTTTCTTGGATGCCATGCTTGAATGATTTCCATGAAGGATTGGTGTTTTGATTTAGGATTCTTGAATATATTTATTTACTCATTCCATGAATTAGTGTTCATATTTGTGCATTTTGTATCTTAAGGTGTAGGTTTACCTATTTCATACTTCTTGATTCATTTTGGGTGTTGGATTGTCTCTAATTGTTTATGGTTTGATTTCAAATGCATGCATGACTAATGGCTAGTTTGGGTTATGTATTTCAGGCCTAAATTGTCCTTGGGGAGAAGGTCAAATAGAATGGAATAAGAGAACAAGAGTTGGGGGCAAAATCTAGGCAAGAAAACCCAAAAATCACACTCGTCGATGGGTGGTCGGTCCACCTACGACACCTGCCGACGAAGTGAGTGCTTGCTCACTCCCAAGTGCAAGAGTTCGAAGAAATATAATTCTCGGGAGTCCAAGGTCGAACCATAGAGAGCACGGATATCAAAGACAAAAGGTGATTAAAGAACAATTATAATGGTGGAACACTTACTGGTATTAATCTAAAAGAAATTTAAAGGATCAAAAATAAATAAAATGATTAAATTCAGTTGTGAGAGTGCTCAGGCATCGGGGCAGTTCCTTGAACCGGTATGAAATTCATTGTAACTCGGGTAAAATATCATACATTTGATTGTCATGAAGACCTTTGATTCTGTTGAACTAAAATAATTCAGCAACACTTCGTAACCGTGGTAAACGACATGGCTAGAATACTTTTAGAAAAACCCATTCAATTTAATTCTAGATTCCTATTAGAAACCATAAGAAATTCCTCTTAATAATGAGAAAAATAGGATTGAACTCATAATAAGTATGGAAGAACTCATACATCACAAGGAATCAAAATAGATAAACAATCAAACATAATTCAATTGAAATCAAGAAGAATTACAATAAAAGCTCATACCAATTACAAGAGAACTTGACCCCTAGCCTTTGCAGAGAATTAGGCTTCCATGGAAGAAGAAGAAATATACAGAAAATTGAGTAGAAAATTAAGAAGAAAATGGATGATTATACTAGTGATTCTTCCCCCTTTAATAAGCTCCAATTCGTCATCTTCAGTTCGAAAAAGAAAACCTTGAAGAAAACAGAAACTTCCCTTTGACTTCCTCCAAACAGGAAACTTCACGAGTTTCCTCTTGTACTGCCGATTGTATCTTCAAAACAATCGAGGTGGACTTTGGTGTCTTGATAAAAATTTTAGCTCTACTTCTTATATTTCCAAGGCCACAAAAATTACTTTATTTGGACGTTTCTATAATTATTTATGGTCAAACTACCGAGATATGTTCAGGAAAATTCTGGAAAGTAACTTTTCTAAATTCAAAATAGAAACCCCATTTCTTGTGGAGCAAGTCTTAACGAAAATTGAGCACCAATCAAGCTAGGGACTTCTAGAAGCCTTGGCCTTCTTCTATATTACTTTTAGAATGACGTTTTACTTGGCAAAAGTCGAAGTAAAACTAAGGGAGAGTTTGTTCTTCTCCTTGGCTTCATTGCACGTTCTTCCATTTTTTCTCTTTTTTGACTCCAATGTGTTCTATTTGCTCCAATATGATGCTTCATTTCTTCTTCTTTCCAAACTCAGTTTCTTCTCAAACGCACGAACAGCAATGGCTCATTCTAATTTTGGTTCTCTTTCCAAGTAAATCAGATCTTGGAGAATGGGCTGAACTGGTTTGGTTATCGGGTCGGGGTTGGCTGGTCTGGGTCGGGTCGAGTCGGGTTGGGTTTATTCTTTTGTTTTTAATTTGCTTCCTTTTGCCTGATCTGATTTTATTTCTTTTCAGCTTGATCCGACCCATCTAATCTGACTCGTCTGATCCCGATCTGGGTCTGAATTCTCTCGACCAGGATTTTTCTCACAAGTGTCTCTGCATTAATAAATTAAGTGTAAATGAGACAATTAAAATCTAATGCAATGGTAAAAGAGAATTGGTAAATTCTATGTATAATGAAGAATTTAATATAAGAAAATGCCAGATAAGTTATGTAATTAAGGGTTTAATATATAACAATTCATGACTTATCACACCCCCCACCCCCCAACTTACCTTTTGCTAGTCCCTAGCAAAACTAAAACAATAAACAGAACAAAACATTTCTAACTATACCACATTCGTTGGCACTCTCTATTTGCATTTAGCATATGCAACATGCCTTTAAACACCTAGGTGTCCTTAGTGGATGAGTTATAGTCTCGTGAGGGTATACTAGAATGATACCCACAAACATTAAATTACTTGAAACAATGGTTATCAAGAGAATAAAGTATCACAAAGAGCAATGGTTAACATTCAATGATAAGCTTAAAAAGATAAACTCCATGTTTACAATCTTAAGAAATCAAGCATGAGTCTAATCACTTATAATTAGATAGTGGAACATCACAAGTGCCTTTGGTGTAAAGTGAGCTACCACACAATTATGAGGCTTCACAATAATTCCATTATAAATGATTCAATACTCCTAGATTCAGTGGAATCCTTTTTAGATGACACAACCAATAACATTCATTGGAATCCTTATTATTTATTTTCTATTTTTTTTCTTTAAATATGTGGACTGCAATGTCTAGCTCCTTAAGCTTTCTAATTGACCCATGTATCGAGTGTTAGACCAATGACTCCTGAACCAGATGGCTCAAAGGACACTAGGTGTAAAGAACACCCCTACGGATTTACTGACTCGAGTCAAAAAGGCTACGAAGCTAAACTAGCCACAATATCAACCATTCCAAACCCCTCACCTTTTGACGCGAGCACTCATTGCTTATTGAGGCAAGAGGCCCGGTTACTTAGTAAAAAGCTTAAAATAATTTATAATTAAGCACTTATTTTCTTTTTCTTTTTTTTTTATTGATTAGACCATAACATCGTGCCAAGGTCATTTATCCACAAGTCAAACAACAGAACATAAGTCATCAAAAGCATTCATAAATGGTTTCACATTTCATACCTCACAAACTATATGTTAGTGTGCTTATGCTAAGTTCAAAGTGAAACAAGTGAAATCACACTATCCATGAAAAAGTAATGAAGAGAAATATTTAGATTTCTTAGTCAAATGATCATGTGTTCGTGTGTTTAAACTTGTCAAAGAATTATAAATCAAAGTTCAAAGTTCAACAATATTTTCAAAAATAACACATTTAATCATTTAAATCCAAAAATATTCAAGAAATTCAAGATTTCTCACTTCTCTTCTCGGAATAACCATGGGTCTAACAATTCAAAATATTTCGCATACACCCCCCAACTTAAATTAGACATTGTCCTCAATGTTCAAGATATGCA
>JAUPMG010289721.1:0-17648 GCA_031762675.1 Pachysandra terminalis | reverse complement strand
ACCGGTTCAAGGAACTGTCCCGATGCCTGCGCATTTTCTCCATTGATTTTAAACCCTTTTTATTTACTTTTATTTATTCCTTAATTATTCTCTTTTAATTACTAGTAATTTTCCACTACTATAATTGTTCTTAACACTCTTTTTTCTTGAATTCCGTGCTCTCTGTGGTTCGACCTCAGACTCCCAAGAATTATATTTCTTTGAACTCCTGCACTTGGGAGTGAGCAAGCAATACTCCTATTGCTTCCCCGGTACCTTCGAGGAAGAGATCTTTCAAATGAAAAAGGAGGGGGAGTAGTCCTCGCTCTCCCTTTGTAAGGGAGGATACTCCTATTGCTTCCCCGGTACCTTGAAGGAAGAGATCTTTCAAACGAAAAAGGAGGGGGAGTAGTCCTCGCTCTCCCTTTGCAAGGGAGGATACTTCTATTGCTTACCCGGTACCTTCGAGGAAAAGATCTTTCAAACGACAAAGGAAGGGGAGTAGTCCTCGCTCTTCCTTAGTTTCGACTCCTCCTAGATAGGTGAGAGTGCCAGATCCGATCGTTCTGTTGATGCCTCTATCGATGATGGACTCTTGGATCCGAGACGTGTGGATGCTTATGCTGATCCACTCCCTCCACATATTGAAGCGGACACTCGCTTTATGCTTGTAAAGAAGATTTTCATTCATTCTTCTTACGACTCCACTCTTCGAAGGATCGTTGATTGTTACAGAGATTCTGGTACTGAGATAACCTTTTCCGGTCCTCGTCTGCAAGTCTTTATCTACTCAGCTATATGTTCGCTGGTTTGATGTCTTTAGGAGACACAATTCTCCGCTCTTACCGTGGAGGATCTCCATGATATGCAGAAGGAGCTAGAGGATCCCTTAGCGACCGGGATGAAGCTAGATTGGTTCATAGCACACTTGGATGCCATGGAGAAAACTTTGGAGAACCTCACATGCTATTGAGAGCTGAAGATTTCCTTACTACTCGTAAGGACTTGGAATCCTTTTTGAATCGCCCTTCCCTTACTCTCGATCTCTTGCAAGTAGTAGTGTCGGTTCTCGTCACTCATAGCTTATTGCGTTTGGAGGAGACTTAGGCAATGCGTCTGGAGTATTTTCCAGCTCATGCAAATCGCCTGGTAAATTCTCCTCACATCTCTCTTAAACAGAGTGACGAGACGATGGTCCAACTTGCTCTACCGCCTTCGTCTTACTCTTCGATCTTGACATTCTTCTAATGGTGATCAGTATGTAGGAGACTTAGTCCCCAGTGGAGTCGCCAAAATGTAGTGGGTGGTTTTATGAATAAGTCATCAAGTATGATATTACTGATCGACGAGAACCTAAATCAACAAGTGACCCTATCCCATCTCTAGAAGAACTAAAGAGTAAGACTAATGGAAACAATGGTTCAAGGTGTTAGAGATTCTCCAACCCATAGGGCTCTAATTGAGATTATGACTGAACCTTTTGCAGGCTACTTACGTACCCAAATAGGGATCAAGTGAGACGTAGTTCAAGATCTTGTAATTTCGTCAGAGGTCTCCCCTATTTTTTACTCTCCTTTCCCCCTTTCGTTTAGAGGAAGTATGCCAGTATTTATACCTTTTGGAAGAAAAGTTAACTGCAGTAGAATTCCCAACCACCATTTCTGACGGTGATTAAAACATTCACCTGAGGTAGTACGCATTATGTACCCCGGTCTCTTGGGTGGACCAATCACATGTCGTTTTGATGAATTATAGGTTTGCCACTGAAAACTATAAAACATCATGTAGTTCATGACATGTAAAGAGATTGGCGAGTCCCCTTGTATGTCATGCTCATGACGCTTCGATATGGGCATGTAATAACTCAATAAAAATAATAGGGCTAATTTATAAATAATAAAAAATTAGGGGTTAATTTAAAATTTTAGTAATTAGCTATTATGTTTGACTTTTGACTGATTGTGATTTGTGGGTTGTACCAATTGGAAATTAGGTGCATCACACACAATCATAACTTCTAAAGTTATGATATGTGGCTAGGATCTTGTAAGAATCTCAATATTAAATCAATGGCTAGGATTTCGTAGGAACATTCAATTCCCAATAGATGGCTAAGATTAAAAGCTTATAATTAGAAACCCACATGGGCTGGAATCTAAGGGCTGAAATTAATAATAGCCGTCTAAGGGCTGAGATTAAAAGTCAATAGTTTCTAATATTAGAACCTCTAAGCATCTATATAAACACAAGGCCTGTAGAGATTAATTCATTACTTGGAGAAGAAGAAGAGGAAAAACAAGAGGTGTACTCTCTACACCAAACGTTAAATCAAGGTAAGTACTCAAGGATATCATTATTTATGATTTTAATAGGAGCATTGTTATTTTTCAATTGTTTATGAAGTATTTCAAAAGCTATACTTGTTTTCCAAGTTTTAAAGGTAGGAGATGGCAAGGTTGCTTTAAAGTATTGTTTTATATGATCTAATTATTGGGTTTTGTTCGAAATTCAATATTAACCTAAGTCACTTAAGAGTGTTTTGTGATTTGAGTTGAAGAAGATGATGAATTATGGACATTTTGAACCCCCGAGGTTCGGCAGCCTCCTCAGCATGCTGAACAGACCACCGAACCAACCCAAAACAGTTTCGGCAGCCTCCTCGACATATCGAGACCCTACCGAGCCTAACGGTTTGATTTTTGAACTTTTGTAAAAGCTACCGAGACCTTACCGAACCACAGACCAAAAATTAGACTTTCTAGAAAGGCTACTAAGCCTGACACTTGGCATACCGAGCACCCTACCGAATCTGACAAGTTGACCTACCCAGAAACCTAATGTGTATTTCGGCAGACCCTTTGGTATACCGAAGAGTCCATCGATCGTCTACCGAACCCACTCGGCAAACACTCATCTACCGAGAATAACCAAGTTAACCTGTTTGACTTGATATTTCACATGCATACTTATTTTGACTGATTAGATTGAATATCATATTAGTTTTGTTCAAATCTTACTACTTGATATGCCTATTTCTTCATTGATCCTAGTTGCTATGTTTCAATGAGCATGCTTGACCTAATTTCATAATACATGCATATTACTTGATTTATGAATGCTATCTTTTTTTATGGATATAACTGCTAGGATTAATGATCGTGTGACATTATGATTCATACTACATACCTACTCATAATTATTATGATATCATATTATACCTTGAACACTTATGTTGATAAACTAATGATATTGGGTGTGATTCCTTATTGCTCGTATATTCACCATTATTATACTCATTAGATCACATTACTTATATGTTCACTATCATCATGATTAGTTAGATCATATTACACATTGTATGCATACTTTGATTGCTTAGTTAATGCGCAAATCCTCACTTGCATAGCATATGCCCATATTATTGCATAATGACCTTGTAATGGTCTAATGCATTGACTTGACCTTCACAACTTCATGGAGATTATGATTATAACGAGAATATTATGATCTAGAAATCATAATAGGTGAGGAAGTTCCGGATGAACTATCTGCATGTGTTGAGGGATTATCGCTCCCAATAGACCAATTATTGTTTTCTCCCATGAAGAGGGGTATTCCACGAGACTTGTGGCAAAATGATAGGTGAGGGAAGGTTCATGCTTATGAGGCCCAATATCCGAATCATAAGAGTGAAATACTGTTAGTAGATCGGCTATTGTATGATTCACAAGGGATGGTTCACGTGTTTGTGATGCCTTGGGATTTATTCCCCATGATCGAAAATTAGGTGAGGAGCTTGTGTCCTCTAGGTCGAAACCCCTTAGAACTATGATGTACACGTAGAATAATCTACGATTTCTGCCATGTATTGGGGGATGGGTGAGCATCCTTGGGTAGTATGATTGAGATCTTGTGTGAACATACAATTAGACGGATACTATACAGTGCATTGTATATTGGAATTATTTGTCTAAATCACATGTGGTGATTATACTTAGGTGCACAACATGCATTAATAATTGAACCAACATATTGCATTGCATCATTATTCATGTCACATGATTATTAGCTTGCCCATCATATATTCATTACATATTTGTTATGTCTTGGTAGATCTATATAACTGAGACCATGTCTTTGTACTCATGTGTTGCTGACTTGATTATGCCTATGATTCATCATGTGTGTGTATTGCATTAATCTGAACTTATGAGTTGTTATATTGATTTCCTTGCTGAGATGACTTTGTCTAACACCTTATGTGATTCCCTTGAGTTTAGAGACTATTGTTCTTTAAACCATTGCTGTCCTATGAATGGATTATGTTGTTTTCACCATTAAGTTATTGCATATTGTTCTCATCTATATTTATTATCTATTGATCACTCGTCATGCATTTATTACATATCGATCTCACATCATATGTTTCGTTCATTAATTGTCCATATGGATTACCTTTGAAGAGTGGCATTGTCCCTACTTCAATCATAAACATTGTTAGACTTGTTTACTTACTAAGCTAGTGTAGCTTACTCTTTCGAGCATAGCAATTTCAGGACCTATAGTTGGTGGACACGAAGACCAAATTGGAGAACAAGGATGGTTTGAAGACATTAGTCATTACTAGGGTTTTATTTGATACTTTTAGTAGAACTTGTAATAGGGTTTATTCAATGTAATTCAGTACTTATTTTGATAGTTATTAGGGAATGATTTGAAGCATGAAACTAAAGGATTTTATTTTATTTTTCGCTGCTATGTAATGATTGTTTTGGATGTACTAGCCATACTTTGATTATATTTTTAATATTATATAAAATTCTCAGATTTTACTTAATGAATTTGGCTATGTATCGTTTATCCACTCCCATCTAGATATGAGGTGAGAGTTACAAACAAAATTTAGCGACTCAAATGAGATCTCTAAGTTTGGTTCGTGACAATGCGTTGGCGATTAATAGATATTTGTGGTAATGAAAGCTGTTTAGCCTTGGCGTCATCGAGACTATCTAGTCTTGGCACCATCAAGGCTATTAGTCTTAGTACTTTCGAGGTCCTTGAACCTTAGTAGTTTCGAGACTGTGTGACCTTCTATGTCGTCGATGTTCCCTCTAGAAGAAGGCTATGGTATCACCTTCTAAGTAATTGAGCATCACTCTAGACGGAGGTATGTATCACCTTCTACGTTGTTGAGCATCGCTCTAGACGGAGGTAGTATCACCTTCTATGTCTTCGAGCATCGCTTTAGACAGAGGTAGTATCACCTTCTACATCTTCGAGCATCGCTCTAGACGGAGGTAGTATCGCCTTCTGCGTCTTCGAGCATTGCTCTAGACAGCAGTATGTAGTACCTTCTACGTATTTGAGCATCGTTTTAGACGGAGGTATGTATCACCTTCTACGTCGTTGAGCTTCGCTCTAGACAGAGGTGTGTATCACCTTCTACGTTGTTGAGCTTCGTTTTTAGACGGAGGTATGTATCACCTTCTACGTCTTCGAGCATCGCTATAGACGGAGGTAGTATCAATTCTACGTCTTCGAGCATCGCTCTAGACGGAGGTATGTATTACCTACGATGTCATTGAGACTCTCTAGAAAGAGGTATGTATTGCCTACGATGTCATTGAGACTCTCTCTAGATGGAGGTATGTATTGCCTACGATGTCATTGAGACTCTCTCTAGACTGAGGTATGTATTGACGTCTTACAACTTCTAGGGAGATCTCTCCGCTTAGGTGTAAATTCATATCGATGTCGACGTCTTACAATCTCCAGGGAGATCTCTCCGCTTAGGTGTAAATTCATATCGATGTCGACGTCTTACAATCTCCAGGAGGTTGCTCCCCTTAGGTTTAAATTCATATCAACGTGTTCACCGAGACGCATCTCTTTGGTAAACGTGAGACGCACCTCTAAGGCTCTCAAGAACCCGAGGGGTTGTCCCATCGCAGGTGGGTGCCCTCGAGTATGACTTGAGAGGATGTCCCAGCACAAGTGAGCGCTCAGAGAGTATGATTAGAGGCATATCTCTTTATCGGCATCTTGTTGTAAAGTGGTTTGGCATCCCGCTATAGAGTACCTGTTGATATTAGCTTCACTGTATATTCGTTGTAAAGGTGTTGAGCATCCTGTGATTTATGTAATAAAGGGGCATCATGGTAGCGTACTACATTCTCCTTATTTCTATGTCTCGGCTGTACATTCCTTGAACCGGTTACTCGAACCGACCGGGGTTCTTCCTTAAGAAATTCCTGAGGGTTCTACCCATCGGTATCAATGGGGACCTTACTACATGTCGGTGTATCATTGGGCTATTTGCCCATACCATTTTTCATATCTACACCCTTTGATTCTTTGTTTGCTTTCTCACACTCAAATTGTTCGTGTTCGAGTTATCTTTCAAAACCACCATGTAAAATCCACCTCCTGCTGGAGCTCAGGGACCACCTGTTGCTGATGATCCCGAGGTCTCTCGCCTTGGGATGGATCCTCTTCCTCTGGCCGAAGTGCCTGTTCTCTTTCATGGACCTGCCACTTCAGCAGCTCCGCATGCAAACCCTCCTGGTTCTGAGGCTGCCATAGAAGTCCTTGCTGAGTCCGTGCGGCTAAAAGAACTTCAGTTAATGGCTCGGCTCTAGCGGCTCAACAAGCGGCTTCTTAATAGCCAACTGCTATCCCAACACCCCCACTAGCACCCATTCCCTGGGAGGAGGTAGTCAGGCCCATTATCAAGCCTGCTCTTGTTGAACTACCTCCACCTCAGCCAGCCTTACCGCCCTTGGCACCACCATCACCTCCTACCATCACTCCACCCGCACCACCTGTTATTTCGCATTTTGCCACCTTGACTGATGTTGAAGCCCTGCTGAGGAAGCCCCACCTTCGAGACTTCGACGGGGTCGATAGCGACTTCTGACCCCCTACCTTGTTTCACTGTTGTAAAAGCCATATCCGAAGGACTATGTGAGTCTGAAGTTCCAGAAGTTTTCCAGTCAAAATGGTAATGTCAAAGAGCACATCAGCCACTTCATTGAGGCGTTGGAGGATCACGCTTTGAACCATGACCTACGTTTGATGGAGTTTTCCAAGTTTTTATCAGAGAAGTTTTACACTTGCTACAACAACCTCGAGCCAAGTTCGGTGTACACTTGGGAAGATATGGCTTCCCTTTTCTACAAGAAGTTTTTCATCACAGAAGAGGCCTACACCATTATAGACCTCAGTCAAGAGCACCAGGGCCCTTTGGAGGGTCTGGTGGTTTATGTGAGAAGGTTTAGAGGTCTGGTTATGACCTACACAGACACCGAGAACGAGGCCAACTTTGTTCAGTTGTGTGTGATTGGGATGAACCCGAGTATCAGATCACCTCGAGAACTTGAATATCTCGAGTTTCACTCGTCTGATCAAGTCAGCCCGAAGGACGAGTCTTTTAATGCCGTCCTTGAGCATAGGTAACAAGTCTTCAGAGAAGAAAAGAAGGCCTAGAGTGCCCATGTGGAAAGACACTCTTTGAAGAAGTCGAGTAGGGATGAGATGGAGAAAGGAATGATCGTCTGCGAGTGATAAATGGTACAAATCGAAACGCACCGTATCCAACTAGTTTAATGTGTTCTTGAAATATTTTATAAATATTTTTAATATACAAATTTTATCTAATAAATAACCTGATCAAAGTACCGGTGGGTCGGTTTAGGTGTGGTTAGAAATTGCCTCTCTATTCACAATGGAAAAAAATAAACCCTTCGGATAGAGAGGAACAAAAAGACAAAAAAATGAAGTTACAAAGTCAAAAAATGAAAAAAAATTAATTTTGTAACATAAATAAAAAGTGATTTCTAAAAGTTAAAAAGTCAAATTTTTATTTTTTTATGAGAAATTAAAAAAATAATTTATTAAAAATTAAAATGTCATTTTTTTTTCTCTCTCTTTGAGCCTCCCGACCAAAGATTAAAGGATTGGTCCAGTACAATCTTAAGCCATGATATAATAATTGTATCGTAAGATTTTAGATCGAACCAGTACAACAAATATCGATATGAATCTATTAGTACAACCGATTCGGTGACCAATGCAATTAGTCCAACATTTTTTTTATCATTTGTATTTTAATTTGGCTCCCCAAGAAAAAATTCCTGGCTTCGCCCTTGGTTGAAGAAAGCTCTCCTACTTATATAAAGCTCACATGGACTCATTTGATGTGATTCTCTTTCAACTCACTTGAAGTATGATTGAAAATCAGCTGTGGTTTATGATGTTGTTCACGCTGTGGGGTAGTCCTCTGATTGGTTTAAAAAATAACTCTAAGTTTGCTTTCACTCGATCACATACCACCCCACAACGTGAACAACACCCTAGACCACAGCTGATTTTCTCCCAAGAAGTATAGATTAAAGATTTGGGAGATCTTCCTTCCAGAGAAAATCTCTGATTGAAATGGTCGTGTTCAGATTACATTCCTCAATCCGTATATTAAATGGGACGACCCATAATACCCAGTACCAACCCGGCCCGAAGCAGCTTGCATGAGCTAAGGTTGGAGTTAAAACTAAGACCTAGTAGGTCTGGGCTCAAGTTTAGATTTTTAAACTTGGCCCAGATCAAGTAGCTATTTGATCAGGATTGGGCTTTATCACTTTCAGTCAATGACGGTCCGGGTCAGATTGGTCTGACCCGGGCTTGGGCACATCTCTTGGTCGAAGCTCTCCCTATTCCTTGTGAGGTTAAGTCATATCATGAGCTTAATTGCGAGTACGGCTGTTAAACAAACCGAGCTTGAGCTTAATGACTACGCTCGCGAGCCAAGCCTAAGTTTGAGAAAAAGCTCATTTTCCTAAGTTGTGTTTGACCCGGCTTATATAAGTATTTATTGTAGCTTATAGCTAATATAAGCATTTTTTAAAATTAAATATATGTTTGATAGTGCTTACCTATAAACACTAGAGAAAGGCTACCCATAAGGAGAAGCTATTGAGAGCAGCTTCTCTCAAGCTCTTATGCGTTAAGCTATTTATTTTACAACTTTAGTAATACTTTTAAAGTACTTATTTTATTCTTAAACTTTCCCAAACACTTACATAAATGTTATTTTTTTTAACTTTAATAATATTTTTATAATACCAATTTTATCCCTAAATTTTATAAACACTTAAATAAATGTATTTACCAAACGTTATTCTCTTCAAATAAGCAATTTATTGTTGTTGTGGATAAGTGCTCCCATTGAGCAACTTATCCAATAAGTGTTTATCCTTAAGCACAAGTCGGTCCAAACGCAACCTTAACGAGCTTGAAACAGTAGGGCTTCAAATCAAGTTTATTAGAAAGTAATACAACTTTATATTTTTTATAAAATAAAATAATATTATTAGGCTTTGAGAATAAGGCTACATTTGGCCAGGCATATGCTTTTAGATAAGTACTCATTCGATAAGTGGCTCAATAGGAGCACTTATCTACAACAACAATAAACTGTTTACTTGAGAAGAAAATACCGTTTGATAAATATATTTATTTAAGTGCTTATAAAAGTTTAAGCATAAAATTGGTATTGTGAAAATATTATAAAAGTTTAAAAATTACATTTATTTAAGTGCTTATGAAAGTTTAGGGGTAAAATAGGTATTATAAAAATATTACTAAAGTTTAGAAATAGATTCTCGCCGAAGTGATAAGAGAAGCTACTCTCAACAGCTTCTCTTTATGGGTAACCTTTATCTATAACTTATGGGTAAGCACTTACCCATTAGACGTTACCAAGCACTTTTTAATTTTAAAAAGTGCTTTAATAAGCGATAAACTGAAATAAGCACTTATATAAGCCAGCCAAATGCAGCCTAAACTATACATATTGTAGTTATACTTTTTTTTTAATATGTATATCACAATCATGGACTTTATAGATTTGTAATTAATAGGTTCTCAATATCTTCGAGTTTCTGACAACAAATCAGTCAAAAGATATTATATGACCCAATAACATTATTGGACCAAGCAAGTCGAGCTTAAGCCCCAAAATAATTAGCGAGCCTAAGTCTCGAGCTGAGTCGAGCAACACTCAATTTGAGTGATTATGACACCATCAAAGAGTATCCTTAAAGTAAAAGTAAAATCATTGTATGGACGCGGACCCTCTCTTATGAATGTCCCTTGGGGCGTGATATGTGAAACAAGTCCAAGGTTTTGCACTCACCTGAATTTCTTTATGAGGGTAAAATTATAATTTCGTCATCGAAACTGTTTCCCATATCAGGAGCGTTTATAACAAAGGATCCGTCTCCATAAATGATACATCCAATTAGAGTTGACAATCGGGCGGGTTCGGATCGAGTTGACGTAGGATATTAACGACTTGACCCTAAACTCGAACCTGCCCGCTTATTAAACTGGTTGAGAATACTCAACTCGCATCCAACACGCTATAACTCATCTTACCTGTTTGACCCGCCCATTTTTTTTTAACTTTAAATAATTCCTCCTAGACTCCTTGTATCCTAAATATCACTATTGTTAGTACAAAAACTTCTCCTTAGGTTCTAACATCTCATATATTTACTTATAAAATAATAATATTATGCTTAGTTTTGAACTAAATTTTAAGTTGAATTGAATGCAAGAGATTAAAACATTTTGTGAACATTGCTTTTAATAACCAAAAAAATAAACATTACTTTTAATAATTACCTAATTTCCAATTCATCAGTGTATAAAAACTAAAAAGCAAACAAATGGTCTACAAAATAAAGTGATAAAGTTTAACAATTAATAATATAATCCAAACAACTTAATAAATAAATTTATATTTGTATTTAGCTCTAACCCGACAGGTCAGACGACTCAACCCGCACCCGACCCGTTTATTTGTGGGTTGGAGATTCTTGACCAGCACCCGACCCGTTTATTTGTGGGTTGGAGATTCTTGACCAGCACCCGACCCGTGGGTCGAAAAGATGAACCCAAACCTGCTAAATTGCGGGCGGGTTGACAGGTCGGGTCAGGAATTGCCAGCTCTACATCCAATTAGAGGTTAAGAATAAATTACAAATAAGATACAGTTTTGTAAATAAAATACATAATTTTGTGACATGTTTACTTATTGTTTTTCTTTTATATAAAACATATATGATTAACAAATACTTCAATGAAGGATGAGTTAGGGTTGGGTTAGGTCAAATCTAGACACACTATGTATATATGAATTTTACCAAAACTGTGGGTTAGTGAGTTAGAATGAAGAGCTAGTTTCAACTTTCAAGCCCATGGTTAATTGGAGTAATCAGAGTAGGAGTGGTAATTTCCATACCACTTTTTCTTGTGGTGAGTAATCAATTTCTTAACCAACCGTCAACTCAACCACCAGTTAGGACTGGGGTTTAAACCAATGGATCAAAGAAATTAAGAGTATGCCCTCGTCCTTACAAATATTAAAGCTCTTTTTAGTAAGAATTGGTCTATGGAACTGAACCATATTCATAGAGAGGGTAATAGTTGTGCGGATGCCCTCGTCCATATTGGCTATTACCTAGGTGATGGAGTCCATATTTTTACTGATTTCCCTATTGTATGTAAGGACATTCTACTTGCTGACTTGGTAGGGAGAGCGACACCTCGCTTGTGCCCTATTAACTTATGAATCTTCATATTGACCAAAAAAAAAAAAAAAGAAATGAAGAATAAATAACAAACAATTAATACCAAAAGAAAAAACTTAACTCTAAATATTAAGACTTACATACATTTTTTTTTCTTTTTAAATTACATAATTACATATACACGAGAGATGATATGCTTTGGGTACACAAAACATTTTTTATTTTTATTTTTTTAAAAATTGATGAAAGTATCCAAAAGTCTATTGACCTTTAGGTGAGTAAAACATTACAGGGAATTCCCTACCGTGCAAAATTTAGTGAACTGAACTGGAATTTGTATTCCATTAAAAGAAAAAAAAAAAAAAGAAAACAGAGACAATGACCACCATGTGCATATACATAGCTTCTACTGTTCTGAAGGGAACACCCATATACGGCTTTGCATCCTCTACAGCAAAATGCTTACAGCGATCCATACAACACAAATCAAGAGGCACTACACGAACAGGGTACAATCATGAATAAGCCATCTATACCTTCTCCCCATCTTGATACCCCACGAATAAGTCACTAGTAACCCCCACCTTTAGTACCTCTAGGAATAAGCTACGGGTACCTCCTTCCCTGGGTATCTCCCTTGGATACCCTTGGTACCCTCACATGTCAGCATCTCAACGGTGTTGCATAGATAGCTGTAAGCATTTTGCTGTAGAGGATGCAAACCCCCTATATACTGCGTTTTTTTTTTCCTCGTTCAAAGAAGTAGGTTTAACACATGGAATCAACTAATTGGCCAGATGGAGCACAATGGAAGTCATTTCCAAATATGGTAATACTTTCAAGAAAGTGTATCCTTTACACCATACTTAGATCCCATGAATAGATCAAAGGTGAGTGATGACTCAAATGATCTTGTCTTTGTTACAACCAATGCCAAGATTTCTTGTCTATGACCATGGCCCATTGGCCCATGAATTGAACCGCCTGGATCACCTCATTGGTCGGCCATATATATATATATATAGAGAGAGAGAGAGAGAGAGAGAGAGAGAGAGATCATCAATTTGAGTGAGTTGAAGTTTTATACAAAGAAAAAAAAGAGTGAGTTGAAGTGGAGGGATGAAGTAATGGGAAAGTAAGGGGAACCTGTGACTTACATTTAGGGGAAATGGATAGACAGAGAGATCTCACAAGGGATTTGGTTGAATTTGATTTAGACAAGCCAAGGCAAGAAGGGATCATAAGGGATATATGCAATTCACAAGGAAATGGAAAGGAATTTTTAAAAGATGGGGAATTGCACTCATAAGTCTGTTTTTTGAAGTGGGAGGAATCGCCTTAATGCACCTGAATTTGTGCTACCTCAAGAGCTTGCTTTAGGGATGAGATCATGTTATCCTAATAATTCATAAAGTTATGGAAAAAACGAATCACCATTGGAGCATATTAGTAGGGGGCTCCACATCAGTTCCCCGTCTACTTTGTCGGCCATTTGTCGTCGTCCCTACCCATCGCACAATATAAAAACCAAGTCTCTAATGACACATGGAACGACCATATTGGCTCTCACATTGCAGTTTATTATTAAGGCACCATCTCACACCATGTACGACAAACCAAGTCTCTGATGACACGTGGGACAGCCATATTGGCTTGGCACCTACAAACATATAGCAAAATTGCACGTGTAACATTCTTTTCTTAATTCGATCATTCTTGATTGACCAGTACGCATCGGTCAGTCAATGTGTCAAAAATCAACGGATCAAATTCATGCAATATTTCTACTTGTGTCCCATGTTTCATTCTTTAGCTTTTTGTATTATTCTTTATATAGTTGAAATAGCTTCATAAACTTTTCTACAATATAATAGTGACAAAAGCTTGTGTAAAAAGCTACTTGTAGGTCTCTATAATCCATGTTTCCATCTATTTGTTTTGATAATTCACACATATTCACACTTTTTGAGCTATTAGCATCCAAATAGCTTTGTAAAAACTCTATAAATGTGAAAGTCCTAGGAAAAAGATGTTGAATCCATTGTTGTTATATATATATATATATAGATGCTCTCACACACAATGTTGTAAATATATCTGCAAAATTTCATGATAAATGGACAGAAATGTGGTTTCATACTTTGCAAACCCATAGTCTCTTCATTTGGGGTCTTTTTGTTGATTCTAAACAGTGTTTAAAAACTCGGAGAGGGCTGGTAACTCGAGAATCCACTATCTGAGTAATTCATAAACTCGGTCTAACTTACTAGCTGGTCAGTATAAAAATATTTAATTTTTTAAAAATATAATAAAATTAAAAAATATTAAAAGAAATCATAATAAAGTGCGAAAAAGTTGAGCACATTAATATCTTAGATGATATTTGAACAAAACATTAACAGTCCCAAGTTATGTTATCTCGAGATATAAAGTCCCAACTCTTAAAAACTCTAAACAGAATATAAAGAGTCCCAAATTATGTTTTCTTTTAAAAAACTTTGTTTAAGTATGGAATTAGAAATTAGTTAAAAAGATATTTTATCCAAAACCTAGTTAATCGACTGTGTCAACAGAAAATTCGAACAAGTTTTACGAGTTACTCGACCGAGTTTTCTGATAACTGCCCCTGGTTTTTAGGGCGAATTAACCAGCGAAACAACCTATCCGAATAACTCGGCGAATTTTTTGAGTTACTTGCGAGTTTTAACACTGATTCCAAGTTCCTTAGATTCTTAAGAATATCTACCTTTACCCTGGAATTTTTATGGATCCAATAAATTTTTCTGTACAGCTTTTTGATTGATTCTAGTTACTGTTGTCTTAGTATAAAAACTGCGATTCTGTTCTTCAGACTTTCCATCTCTTTCAAATCTAAGCCATTGTGGGTGATTCCAAAGCCAATAAACTCTTATGGGTAAGTGCTTACTCATAAGCCACTTATCCAACGAATGCTTATCCAAAAGCACAAGCCGGGCCAAACACAGCCTTGGGCTACGTTTGCCTAGTTTATATAAGTGTTTATTTCGGCTCATTGCTAATTAAAATACTTTTTAAAATTAAAAGTATATTTGGTAACACCTAATGGGTAAGTGCTTACCCAAAAGCACTAGAGGAAGGATACCCATAAGGAGAAACTCTCCTTATCCCTTATTTCAAAACTTTAATAATATTTTTATAATACCTATTTTACCCCTAAACTTTTATAAGCTATTTCAAAACTTTAGTAATATTTTTATAATACTTATTATACCCCTCAACTTTTATACAATTGCCAACACTTTTGTCCCTTTTAGGTCGAATAAAATTATTATTCTCTTCATAAGCACTTAAATAAATATATTTACCAAACGCTCTATTTACTTCAAGTAAACAATTTATTGCTACTGTGGATACAAGTGCTCCCATTGAATCACTTATACAATGAATGCTTATCCAAAAGCACTAGTCGTACCAAACACAGCCTTAGGAAAAAAAAAAAAAAAAAAAAACACTAGGCTAAAATACCCATTCAGTTGAATCTCAACTTCTTTATACGTATTCATTGCAAAGATATATTGATGAAGGATGGTGCTTAAAACCTTCCTCTTTTTATAAACAAGCCTCCTTACTTGGAATCAATCGTTACAGACACTTGTAGATTTAGAATTAGGTTTCTTATCTTAATTCACATGATTACAAATAACCTTAAGAAATGGGAAAAAGCATTTAGGTGTGAAGTGTTTATTATCAAATTTCAAAAGTCTATTTTGCAAGGAAATGTTGGAGAAGAAAGTGAGAAAAGGAATCTACTGAAACTATCATTGCTACAAGTCTCATAGATGATTATTAGATATTGACTAAAGGATGAAACAGACCTTACAAGTATACAAAGATGAAGATGTACAACACTTCATTTTCCATATACTTTCTATGTGGAATTTCACCAAACTTTCAGCATAACAAACTCAATCCTTTGCTATTTATGTCAACTAGAGACGGCATGAAACGTGTAACTCAATAGACAAAGGAGAAGAGATTATACAAGTATATGAATTGTTTGCAAAACAGTTTCCTATATAAATGGGTTGATGTGCTTTGAAAATAAATAGAGTGAATAAGATTATTCAGGTTACAATCAAATGGATTGGGACTCAAGGACTAAATAATATGGGATTGAAGATTTTCCAACTCACTAATGAAAAGATTTTGTAAATTGGGACTTCAAATTAATGAAAAGAAAAATGAGTTGTAAATAGTTGGTTTAAGAGTAGGTTTTGAGATGATTATTAGCATAAGAAATTGTTTTAATTCAATTCTAATATTATTAAAAAAAAAAAAAAAACTCAAAATACATCTTATATGTGTATTTCTCTACCCTGCTTGGCTCAGCTTCCTAAGTGCCAGAAAGCCCTTCCTAGACCTAAAAAGGGTTTCATACCCAATGCTTGGGGTGTATAGTTGGTAATTTACGACCCAACCCGCCAACCCGCTCGAATCCAACCCGACTAAACGAGTTAGGGTTGACCCGTTTATTAAGTGGGTTGGGTTCGGATTTAGGTTTTGTCGACCAGTTGGTAAACGGGTCGAACTCGACCCAACCCGTCAAACCCACATGGACCTGTTTAATTTAGTGTTTTTTTATTTTTATTTTTAATAATAATGAGATCTTATATACCCCAACTAAGACATAGTAATCATACTATATAGACTATACAATTATAACTTAAAAGTTTCCACCAAGATGTTGGATGTGATGTGGATTGTGGAGATCTAGCAAACTTGCTAGCTAGGCATATTAATTTGTTGTTTTGAATATTGATAATTCTCAGTTAATTAGTTAAGACTTGTATTAATGAATTATTGTATTAGGTTTCTTGGTCTTAATATATGTTATTGTCATATTCTATTGTTTTTCCAGGGTGATAACTTATTATATATCCTACAAGTAATGTAATTGCACAATTACAATTGTATATTAATGTGTTTACATAGGTTTATAATTGTTTTTATAGGCATTTTTTTTAATACGATATTGCCTATTGGCAATTTGGCATATCGCCTAGACTATTATTGGAATTATTCTAATTTTTGTATTCATAGGGTATTACTATTTTTATATTTGATGGGTTAAAATATATTTTTAATGTTAAATAGGTGATGTTGATGATTTATGATTTTATTAATTTAAAATTTATCAATTTAAATTTAATTAATTACTTACAATTTAAACGGGTTGGCAGGTTTGAACTTGTTTATGGGCAGGTTGGGTTCGAGTTCATGTTTTCCTCACCCATTGGTAAACGGGTCGAACCCGATCCAACCTGTTTAAGTCACAACTTGTTTACAACCCGACCCATTCCTACCTCTACTTGGGTGTTTGGTGACACTTTTGAAAGATGCTTTAGATGGAAGTGTTTCTTTAGGAAGCCCATTTTGGTGAAGTATGTGTGAGGCTACTTCTAAAAACTGCCTTTACGGGAAGCAGTTAATAATGTTTTAAATTTAAGTGAAACTTTTATGATGACAAAATTACACTTTCATTTCTATTGCACATTCTTTAAATAAACAAAATTATCCATCGAGCCTAAAATTATGTACATGAGCATGCTTTAATTAATAGCTTTGATTCAAAGACCATTTTTAACAGATTCCTTCACATTGAATCCCTTCCATTCGTAAGGAAGCTACACCAATTAAACAGGCCCTTAGGTTGTGTTTGGAATCTTGGATTTTAGAAGAAAAGAAAAAAGAAGTGAACAAGAAAAGAAAAGAAATGATTAGTACTTGTTTTCCAGCATATGGTTAAGATGAGACATAGAGAAAAGAAAATCAGATTCCGACAACTTTCCGATGAGTTATAATCTATCCCGACAAAAATGATTAACTATCAAAAAAAGATAAGAGATGTCATGAGTTAAGTTAAAGTATGGAAGAGTATTCAGCCTTTCTTTTCTTTTTTCCTTTCATAATCTCTACCTTTTAAAGAGAAAGATTTTGATCCCAAAGAGAATTTTTTATTTTTTTATCACCCCCTCTTTCTTTCTTCAACCAAACAGGAGAAAGTGACTTCTCTAAATTTTTTTTTTTTTTTTTTGTTTTCCT
>JAUPMG010289710.1:0-17648 GCA_031762675.1 Pachysandra terminalis | reverse complement strand
CCATTGGCATGTTTCCCAATGCAACATTGTATGGCCCAATCCAATAAATTCCGGTTCACCCAGAATCACCCATATCCAATCTGTTGAACCCGCATTGACCCGTTTATTATTTATTATTTTTTACAATATTCATTAAAAATATAATGTTAAATAGGATGATTTACAATTTTATTAATTTAAAATTAAAATAATTAATTAATTAAAATTTAAACGGGTTGGCTAGTTAAACCCATTTATGGGCGGGTTGGGTTCGGGTTGAAGTTTTCCTGACCCGTTGGAAAACAGGTTGAACTCGACCCAACCCGTTTAAGCCACAACCCGATTTCAACCCGACACAACCCGACCCATTGCCACCCTCTACCCATTTGGGTTTGTCTCCACTTTGTTTGATGCGTCCATATAAGGCAAACTATCTAGCTAGGCCTGGAAGAAGACTTGTAAGGCCTGTTTGAATAAGAAGAGAGGAGATCTTTTTATATGCAATTTCAATGGCAAAGAAAAGGTTATTTTGGTCATTTGAAAGCAAAATAAAGAAATTCCCATTAGGAAAAAGTTTCTGGAACCTTTTACTAAGTGAGAATTTCTTCTTACTTTTAAGGAAAAAATGATTGAGATGAGGAAATTAAGACACAAGTGTTAATTAAATTCTGCATTTCATATAACTTAAGCCTTAAATGATTGCTGATTTGCTGGCTCTCTCTCTCATTGATTTTTCTATCAAAAGTAGTTATACTCTTTGCCATTGAAAGTAATGTTGCTTTGCCATCACATTTTTTTCCTAATCATATATCTGTTGTATGCATGCAGGCAGATATGGACCAGGCTAAGGCATCGCTCCTAGAGGGATCGCAAGACAGCACAGGCCGCAATGACACCTATGCTGGGGCCATGGGATCTGAGAGGCGCGGCCGTGTTCATGGGATGGGGATGGGGATGGGACATACCCCATCCAGCTTGTGGCCGTAGTCCCAGGGGAGCATGCCTAGAGAGGCGGAGGTCGCTACCTTGCGATCCGGTCTAGAGGAGGTGAATGTTCAGCTGGTTCAAAGGGTCAGTAGATTGCTCGGCTAGCTGTTATCCAAGCAGAGGTGAGCACTACGCTAGCTACTATAAAGACCCAGCATAGTGCTCAACTAGCTAAATTACAGCGCATGGTATTGAGCCTGATTCTTCAGCAAGTATATTCTATGTCAACATGTCTATAGTCTTTAGTTATATATTTGATATTTACTTTAATATAACCATGATAACTAAAACTAATTTATATAATTTGTATTGTAGGGTGGAGGAGGCCCATAGGGGCATGGAGGTGTTGATCATCATAATCCATAGCGACTTTCACTAACATTGCACTCACGATCCCTATTGGCTTTGCATATATTACCTTGGATGTTTGTGTATTATCTTATGATTTAATGTAATAGACTTTATCTTGGACATTTGTATATATCACTTTACAACTGGTCTTGATCATAACATGTGTGGTTTCTATTAATATATATTATATATATAATTAAGTATTTTTTTACAGGTTTACTTGTAGGTTTAATTGAATGGTGTTTTTTCTTCTACATTTTTCATAGAATTGAATTGTATTTATTTTCAGGTTTGTAATCTTGTAGAAATAGGGAAATTATTTTTTAGAAAAAAGCTATTTAATGATGGTCTTTTGAGACCGCCGTTCAATCTTATATTCCACGGCGGTCCAGACTACCGAGAAATGGCCTATATAAATTTTTAATACCCCCATTTAACAACGGTTTATGACTGCCGACCATTATCAATTATTAACGGCGGGCAGAAACCCACCGTCAAAAGTCAATATCACAGGCTTTTGACATCAGATTTAGACCGTTGGAGAATGTACAATATTTGACAGCGGTTTCGAAGACTACCGTCCATTAGGTATTACTCGGCGGTCTTGTGTGCTGCCAAATAGATTATATGACAACAATTTTGGACCGCCGCAGAAAGATTCAACCATTATCGGCAGTCAGTTTAAACCATCGTTCCATCTGTCGACAATTCTCTTCGCGACCAAGGATATGGCAGGGGTTTCCCAGATCGCCGACAACAGAATGGACGACGAGCCCTTAGTGGATAAGGAGTTAGAGCATATCAGGGAGTTGAGTAGAGTTTCGTACTCCCAACCATTGGTAACTACGAAAAAAAATAAACTCTCCTCATTCTCCCTCAATCCTAATATATGTAACCTGTGACATTCCTCTTAATTTTGAAAGTACATGTGGGAAACCTCAAGGAAAGATTATTTTGATCAGATGGGTTGTGTAATCCAACCTTAGAATTTCATCTAGTAGTTCTTCTATTTATGAGGCAACGAATGGTGGTTCATAGTTCATCTTGTGTGAGCATTGCATGGCGGTTCACGACCTTACTGCTTCTGCCATTTTTACAGTTCTGGTACTAATTTGTATTTATCCATCATTCAGTATTCTCGACTGTAGGGGAATGTTTGGAAAAGGTACCCATTGAGTTTAGTTCCCTTGGACGGCAATGTGGAGAATAGTCCTGGAGTAAGTAGCTTGTTAATGGAGTCTCAAGCAAATGGATGTTCTGTGTTTCTTGAATGTTATTGCCTCTTTACTGAAGTGCATCTTGAAACACGTCATTGAGAAATTTTGTGCTATATGTGAAACTGTCTTTGCTCTAAGTTATCACCAAAAAATTCAAGATTATGTTAATTCTGCAAGGGATGCTTTTGAAACGCTATTCCTATTATTCAAGCAGCAAATGCTCTTGATTTGCATGAGCTGCTTATAGATCTATGTTTTCTTGAACTTCTATCTTGATATAAAGTGGTTGTTTTTGTAATCTCATACCTCTGTGTCATCTTAGATGCAGTAAGATATGGGATAGAATTATTGAATGATGTTGTATCATATATCTTGTCTGCAATACATATCGTTTTTCTATAACCTTTTTTTTAGCTTTGATTGTATCTGGTGATTTTAAGTTTAGCAATTTAGTTAAGCTAGATGAATTTATATAGTTGAGTCTCTGAGTTGAAAAAATGTTTCTTTTTATTATTTAGGATGACGGAAGAGATCAAGCTAGAGTGGGATCTATCCCTACTATTTAATTTGATAGTTAAATGTTAGTTAATTCTATTTTAAACTTTAGGTTTTAATTGATATAAAAGGGGGATGGATTGGACCTTTATGTAAATTTGAAGAAATTGTGTTAATTTGTGTAATTTATTTGAAATAGGTGGACTAGGCTTGGACCCTACTTAATGAATTCGAATGGTTCTATCGGCTACTCGAATAAGCCAATTGGGCAAAGGTAAGGGTACTCAAGTAAATTACTTGATAATTTAAATTAGAGAAAGAATATGTATTCTCCCACTAACTCATGTAACATCTAAGTAGTGAGAGAGAAACCACCCTGTTGTTTCAAACGATCAAACAAAAGAGAGAGAAGAAGGAAAAAGCAGTGTTTGAAGGAAATGAAAGAAGGAAGAAGAAGAAGGCAAAAAGGGAAACTGGTGATATGCTATTGCTGGAAACTGCAGAAAACCGATCTAGGAAGAACAAGGTAGGGATTCTTTCGATCTTATGGTAGTTATGTTCATGTATCATATTAATTCTGTAGATATAGATTTTGATGCATGATCTATGGATTGAAGCATGTTTAGATTAGAAATCTAGTAGCATACGAGTTAATTGAGTACTATTTTGATTGTTTGTTTGATTAACATGCCTAAAACTATATTTGTTGTATTTTTTTGACGATCTTACATGTTCATATGAGTTATGTATGATTCCTGTGATCTGGGTTATTGTATTGATTGAATGGGTAGTTTAATCTGTTTGTATAAACTAGATGTTGATATAATAAGTATGAATCACTAGTAAATTGACTAGAAATTGAGAATTGAGGTTTAGAAACACTTGAAATATGTATTTTGGGTTATGGACACGAAGCCCTAAAAGAAAAATCCAGATCTGGCTAAATTTCAGGTTTGGTAGGGCGGTAATTGCATACTCTAGGGATAATCTACCCAGCCTCGGTAGATGATCTACTAAGACCTTCGGTAAGACCCTCGGCAGGTACCGAGGATCTACCGAGCTCCAAATGGGGTGAATATTAAGGAAAAGTTTCCTTGGAGAGTTGTACACATGCCTTTGAGGTTGGTTTGTGTGCAAAAGAAATGGTTTTGATCGAATATTAAAAACTGTAAAGGAAGGTCCGAAATTCAGGAAAATAAGGCTGTTTTGGATGACATATAAGGAGACATTGACTTTAATGAGTTGGATGTGGATATAGTATCACAAGGTAGAATTAGAATGATTATAAATGTTTGCGTAGAAATTTGAATGGTTTGAGTGGTTCTTGTAGCATCCACTGTTTGACTTGTGTTTGGTTCTAATGATTACTTGTATGTTGTATGAGGGTACTGGGAGTATCCACACTTATGAATGATTGTTTGTGCTCAATGGACTGTATGGTTTGGATTATGATTGTGTTCTTGTATGGGTGTATTTGACCGTGGGTGAAAGTCCCTAAAGGAAAGGTATTGTGTACAGGTATATTTCCACCATGGGTGAAAGTCCCTAATGTAAAGGTACTAGTTACAGGTGTGCTTCCACCGTGGGTGCAAGTTCCTAAGGAAATGTATGGTTTACTGGTGTATTCTAACGTGATTGCAAGTCTCTTAAAGAATAAGAATGGTGGCATTCTACCGTGGGTGAAAGTCCCTAAATGAATGGAATGATTGGTACAAGTGTGTTTCTACCGTGGGTGCAAGTCCTTAAAGGAATGGTTTGGTACTAGTGTATTCTACCCTGAGTGCAAGTCTCTTAAAGAATAGGAATGATGGCTTCTACCGTGGGTGCAAGTAGAGTTGGCAAAACACCACCCAACCCGCCAACCCGACCCGACCCGACCTAACACGACTAAACGGGTTAGGGTCACCCGTTTATTAAATGGGTTGGGTTTGGGCTGAGGTGTTCTCGACCTGTTCGTAAACGGGTTGAACCCGATCCAACCCGCCAAACCCGTGTGACCCATTTATTATTATTTTTTTATTATATTATTATTATTTTATTAATTTAAAATTAAAAATAATAATAAAGTAATGATAAAATAATAAAAATTTAAAATAAATAATTACTTATTTAAATTTTAAACGGGTAGGCGGGTTCAACACGTTTATGGGCGAGTTGGGTTCGGGTTGAAGTTTTCCTGACCCGTTGGTAAATTGGTCAAACTTGACCCAACCCATTTAAGCCTCGACCCGGTTACGACCCAACCCGACCTATTGCCACCTCTAGGTGCAAGTCCCTAAACGGATGGGTTGTATGGTCATAAGTTGGATTGAGCATGTGATTGGGCTAGGCCTAATTACCCCCGCATTGCATTGCACTTCATCCTCATTCCATAATTGCATCATACCACTCTCATTGCATTGCACATGTTGATTGCGTTGATGGTGTGTGCATTTCCATATCAGACTTGTTTGACTTGTTTGTGCTTGTGATTGGGCCGTATTGGTCGTAGCATGGTGGGGCCATGTGGATATTGTTTGTCGAGACTATGTGTTTGTCATGATACTTGTTTGTTTGTGCTATATAGTGGAACCATGTGCATGTTTTTTGTGGCATAGTGGGACTTTGTAGATTTTGTGTAGAACATGATGGGATCATGTGGGTCGTATTTGACATAGTGGGACTATGAGGTTTGCGCTGTAATGCATGATGAGATCATGAGTATCCTATGATTTATCACTGTGGGACCATGTGAACAATTAACTTGATATGATATGATTGTTTGTATGGTTTTCAATGTGAAAACAGCTTGCTATGTTAAATGTGATATACGTATTTATTATGTGAGTTTTAGTATGGTGATAAGCATGCTACACATATGACTGTGATATTACATGGTGATTGAAATGCATGAATTAACTGTATTGTTATGCATGCATAAAAGTAATTACTATAATTTTGTTGGTTTCTCTACTAGGCTTCGGCCGACTCTTTACTCTATAGGTAATCAGTTCGGTTGACTACTGGCCTGGAGAGGAGATGCCTTTGGTTTCAAATAACACGATTGACTTCGATACTTGATACTTTATTTTAGTTTTTCTTAAGTCGGTTTGACCCCGAGTGGGCATAAACATGTAATGGATTATCTTACTTTACATTGTTGGTTTATAGCTTGGTAGACTTGAGTCGAGCTATGTGTATGGTTTTTATTGAGGCTTCCGCTGTTTATTTTTTTTTGAGACTCCGATTAACCACGATGTGGTTAAATATGTGGTTGGATATCCGCGTCCACGTGGTGGATCCGAAGGTTATTCCCTTGGAATCGTCGAGATCCTATATCTCAAATTTGGGTGGGACGTGACACTAATGAAGGAGATCTTAGTTATATTTTTCAGATTTTGTTTGTTTTTATCCTTTCATATGTAAACATTTTTGTTATAATTTTAACGATATTCATTTTAGGTGATAAATGTTGACACTTTATTATTTCACCATCATTATCATTGTATTTGTTTTTTTTTTCCTTCCATGTGAAGTTTTTATTTTTACACTCTTAGTTAATGCTTTTTAATATTATAAGTTAATTGTATGGTCAATGAGAAAATTGTTTGGAAATTGACCGGTTAATGTATATATATTGCTGGCAATCAAAATCCACTGGCCATAATTTGTGTTGGTTTAATCCCTCATTATTCTCGACGGTCTTTATTAATATTGTTGTTGGCATATTCTCGGCAGAGAAACCTGCACCGTAAATGTTATTGTTATCATTTTCCCGGCGGACCTTTGTCCGTCTTTAATAGTTTTGGTTGCTAATAAATTTTTTTAAAGAAATATGCTTGGCAGATCTTAGCCCGCTGGGTGTAAGTTATTTTTCCTAACGTCAATGTATTACCGCGTCAACAAAGTTGCCAAAGCATTGGTGACAACATCATTATCGGTGCATCATTACTCCATCAACAAGTATTGCGGGCGAATTATGAGGCACTACCAGCGGACTTCATCCCCCTGCGATAAATCAAGTTGTGGTGCATGCATATATGTTGACCAAGGTAGTCACAATTGAGAAGCTAAGGACATGTTCAGCTTTTGTTGGTATGCGGTGACTGATGTTACTAAGGCACTCAGGAATTATTGATGATCTAGTCACCACTTTGACCTGTCGAGCTCTTCGTAACACATTTTCTTATGAGCATTGGAGTAGAGTAGAATCGGGTTTGCATTCGTGGGCGTAGGCACTATTTTCCGAAACACATAAATCTGTGTCTTGTGTGTTCTTGATTTTTTATTCATCTTGTTTATCTTTCTTTTTTAACAGCCAGCGTCGGTGCAAGCTGCAGCCGATGGTCCAACTATCGTGCCCCAGACGAAATAAAAATTAGTTTCTTTGTTGAAGTATCTTTATAGAGACTGTTGGGTCAAACACACTTGCCGCTAAGCAGTTCTCTTGAAGTCAACAGAAACTGTTGAGACAAGCAAACCTGCCACCATTTATCATTGTACACGTTATAAAAGAGCTGATCTTTTTTATACACTACTCACCAACACAACAAATAGAAAGACTAAGAATCCCTATATTCCGCCTTAAAGATTCATCTCCATCAACATCTCAAGCACATCTTGTCTGCTATTTTTCATTCTCTGTCTTTCCTTGCATGCATGCAATGCTTGCCGTCTTAGCATCATCAATGAGCTATCTAGAACATAAGTGCACCATTCCGTAAAGGTGGTGCAAATTAAAATGTTTATCCAATCTATAGATTTCTTTACATTTTAAAATTATCATTTTGTAGTTTCTCATAAATAGCTATTGTTTGCAGGTTGCAGAGAAGATGAAATCCTTTTGTTGAAGGAAATCAAAGAACAAAATCATGGATTTGAAAAAGGAGAAAGAAGGAATGATGAGAGTTCAAGAGGTGAAAGCAGTGAAAAACCAAACTCCTCAAAGTTTCCTCTGAAGAAAGTCGAAGACAACAAAAGAATAATTTCGGGTGGTGTTCAAATTGAGTCTCTACCCGTTTCAGTTCCTTGGAGGGTGCCTCATGAGAAACACATAGAGCAACCTGGGTTTTACTTAGACTATTCTCATCCCAAGGCACATCCTCTTCATATTCACCACTGAACTGTCCTCTCCCTCTTTTCACCTTGAGGGTATCTCTTCTTACATCCAACATAAACAAACTCTCAAAACAATACAGAAAGAAGAGCTCAAAGAGTTTTTGACTCTTAGAATTTATTATAACTAGTCCCGATATAAATAAAATAAATGTAATCAAACAACAAAGGATTTGATTTGTATTACTACCATATTTTGGTAAATTGGCACTTTTAGTGCTTGTATCTCCCCTTCCCCCTTTTAATAAATACTTAACTTCCAAAAAAAATACAAACGATTTGATTTGTATGTGCTGCCATGACATGTCTAGATCTCTTGTTTATTTTACATCAAATAATTCTTTTTTAAGAGATATTATTACCAACAATTGGTTTTAAATTATATTATCTTCTAAAGGTCTTTATTCTATCAAACTTTCATATAATATATATGAATATATATACTAATATATTATTATTATTATTATTATTATTCTTATTACTATTATTATTATTATTATTATTATTATTATTATTATTATTATTATTATTATTATTGATAGAGATGGGCATGCATAAAGTGAGATTGTATTAGTGTCTTCTTCTTATTCGGTTTTGCAATATGAAACTAAAATGGGGGTCAAATTACAACATCCTTTGTATCTTCAGATTAGTGTCGTAGTTAGGTAGGTTGATGGTACAAGGCAATGGTGGCTAGGACTCATGGCCCATCTCCTTCACCATGTACTTAGTGAGGGTGGACAATGGTAGGTGCGAGATTCGTGTCTATACCATCCATATCTGAGCTTGTATGCTATATCTGTGTGCCCAGTCCTCGAGTCAAATTGCTTATAAGAAGTAAACAGGAATGATGCGACTATGGTGGACAAACGGACGGTAGTACCAGATACCGCCTATTCACCACAAAGAAACCTTGAGAATTAATCTCACTCAACTTTCCTTAATTACCTTTACCTCATTACTTTAGTTTTTTCATTTCCACCAATTCAAAGAAGAGCTGTAACCGAATGAGAATGTGGGGTTGACTCCATAGATATGATGTATTTGTGTATCCCCTTTTTCCTTAATTCCATTAATGAGATTGTAAATAAAAGAAGAAACATAAGCAAGCCATGGGTACTGTGTTGGCATAATTGTGTAATGTTGTGTTAGGTTCCTCATAAACGTGGCAGGCAGTTCTCAGTTAGTTTTGACAGCAGATCTGATGCGGGTGGGTGCGGTCGAAATTCCATTGGTCCACGGCATCATAGGGTCCAATTTAGGGAAACAGAACGGCACAACTTGCCGTCAACGATTTAAGAGCAGTTTTTATTTTATTTTATTGTTTTTTTCTCATACAACTACACAAAATAAATAAAAACATAAAATTAAAAGCCTAAAACTTTATTAACGCTTTAGGGTTTAGGGTTTGAGTTTAGGAATTAGGATTTTTGGGTTTGGGTTTAGGAATTAGGGTTTTAGATGGAGAGTTTATGATTTGGGTTTAGGGTTTTAATTTTATTTTTCAATTATTTTTTTGTAGGTATATTACAAGAAAGGAATACCCAAATGTTAATAGGGCTTTGGGCCTATCTTTTAAGTTATTTTTAATTTTAACTTGTTAATAGAATTTTAAGCCTTTCCTTTTAATTTATTTTTGATTTTAATTTGTTTTCTACAGTTGTATTGCAAAAAATAAAAAAAACAGAAAAAATTTCCCAAACTCTTATATAGTTTTAAGTCTTTTTCGTTTTAATTTATTTTATTCTTTATTGAAAACTATTGACTTGTGCTGTTCCGTTTCCCTAAACTGAACCGTGTGAAGATAGCGTCAATTCAGGCTTTAACAATGCGGTGGGCGAATAGTATTTCACCCCATAGGATCCGCTCTCGTTAGTTTCTGCACATTTGGGGTCGATGTGTAAGCCTTTGTTTTTGTTCCTCAAACAGTGCGACTCAAGTTCAAGCAATAAAGAAATTCATTTTATTTTTTATTTTTTATAACTTCAATAGCTTGACCACTTCACAATTGTAAATGATCTTTCATTTTCTAGACACCTTAACTATCACCATATCATATAGGGCTATTGAACTTAATAACCTTAACTAGTAGGTTGGTTGCGAGTATGTTCCATACAATGTTTAAAAACCCTGATAAGGCCTGTAACTTGGAATTCTACTTATCCTAGTAACTCAGACCTAGTTACCAATTGGTCAGCACAAAAATATATTAATACTTTAGGAATATAATAAAAAAAATTAAACATATGAGGAAACTCATAGAAATGCAAAAACGTCAAACAAAAATTTATGATATATTTAAATAATTTATGAACAACCTATTATGAATAATAATAACAATATTTAGGACTTAAGACTATCCCAAAAATTTTATACTTGTTAAAAAAGGAAAAAATATAACATATTTGATATTGAAGTCCCACTTTGCTTAATTTATTTTTCAATTAACTCTTGAGATTCTCAAATTTGTTGAAGGGTTAACGAAAGATCGTAGACACAAAAGGATCTCACAACTTTATTTTTTAAATCCCTGTTGCTATTGAAGTCCCAACTCCCAAGACTCTGGATGTGTTAATGTTAATAAATAAGGAGAGTCATACGATTAGACTGATTAGTTAGGGTTGTTTTTCAAAGAAAATATTAGAGATTACTTGAAGGTTAATTTAGTCTGTAACTTAGTTAATTGATTGAGTGAAAAGAAAACTTGAGTGAGTTTTACAAGTTACTCGGCCAAGTTTTTTGGTGATCAGCTGGTTCACCACCCTTGATTTTTAGGGTGAGTTAACCAGCAAAACTACCTAGCTGAGGAACTCGGCCCAATCTTTCGACTAAGTCTCGAGTTTTAAAGCATTGGTTCCCTGGCTCCGAATTTAAAAATGGTCATTTTTCTCAATATTTATAGATGTACAAAAAGTTGTAACAGATCCTTTACTTCATATCAAATTGAGGTGTAATAACTTTGTTGGATATAATAACTTTGTTGGATATCGTGGGTGGACCATTTGGGTTTGGGTCCACCAGGTTTGACGCATCCATATTAGGTCAGCTATATGAGCTACATTTTATGGTATCACCCTCTTAGTCCTTTAATTAGTAAGGATCTTGGTATTATATATCTAAAACTTAGATCATGCTTGATTATTGTCTCTTGTTATTCCCTATTTTTCCACCTCCTTTGGAGGGGGTTGAGAGTTGCATTCCAAATCCTATCAGGGACCTCAGATAAGTATACCCTAGGTTTGGGATGTGACATATTGGTTCCATTGGATTACCATGTGGAGAACAGTCCTGGAGTATCACCCTCTTAGTCCTTAGTGGAAAAGCTACATTTTTGTTAACCACGAAAGAAAATAATCTCTCCTCATTCTTCCTCAATCCCATATATGTAACCTGAGACATTCCTCTTAAATTCGAAAGTACATGTGGGAATCCCCTAGGAAAGATTATTTTGATCAAATTGTTGGTGTAATCCAACCTTAGAATTTCATCTAGCAGTTCTTCTATTTATAAGGCAATGAATGGTGTTTCATAGTGTAGTGGGTGATTTTGTGAATAGTCACCAAGTATGATATTTCTGACGGACAAGAACCTAAATCAACAGGTGATCGTATCCCGTCTCTAGAGGAACTAAAGAGTAAGACTAGTAGACCATCTCGCATGGGTCGAACTCGGCTAAGGAAAATAGCGGGTCAAGGTGTTAGAGATTCTCTAACCCCTAGGGCTCTAATTGAGATTATGACTGAACCTTTTGCAGGTTGCTTACGTACCCCAATAGGGATCAAGTTAGATGTAGGTGAGTGAGTACTAGCATGCATATTACCATACCTGATGAGAATGGGAGTGAAGGTTGCATTATGTTGAATTGCTATGAAATAAATCTTAAGAACTAAAACATTCATATTTTTAAGTTATTTAATAAATTTTTCATACTTATTTACTGGTCTGTGTTTCTGAGTAAATACCCAGGTATTGTGGGTTTACTCATGAGCTTCCACGCTCACCCTCGCTATTACATATTTTTCAGGTTTGAACAATTTATCTCAAAGAATAATGCTGATGGGCTTTGGGTAGGAAGCACCTACATCATACTTTAATTAGTAAGGATCTTGGTATTATATATCTAAAACTTAGATCATGCTTGATTATTGTCTCCTGTTATTCCCTATTTTTCCACCTCCTTTGGAGGGGGTTGAGAGTTGCATTCCAAATCCTATCAGGGACCTCAGATAAGTATACCCTAGGTTTGGGATGTGACATATTGGTTCCATTGGATTACCATGTGGAGAACAGTCCTGGAGTAAGTAGCTTGTTAATGGAGTCTTAAGCAAATGGATGTTTTTTGTTTCTTGAATGTACATGCCTCTTAACTGAAGAGCATCATGAAACACATAGTTGGGAAATTTTGTGCTATAAGTGAAACTGTCTTTGCTCTAAGTTGTCGCCCAAAAATTCAAGATTCTGTTAATTGTGCAAGCGATGGTTTTTTGAAATGCTATTCCTATTATTCAAGTAGCAAATGCTCTTGAAAAAGTTCACGAGCTGCTTATAGATCTAGGTCTTCTGGACTTCTTTCTTGATATAAACTGGTTGTTTTTGTAATCTCATACCTCTCTATCATCTGAGATGCAGTAAGATATGTGCTAGAATTAATAAATGATATTGTATCATACATTTTGTCTGCAATGCTGACCATTTTTCTATAACCCTTTGTTTTAGGTCTGATTGTATCTAGTGATTTTAAGTTTAGCAATTTAGTTTGTTAAGCTAGATGGACTTATATAATTAAGACATTGAGCAGATAAGTGTTTCTTTTTATTATTTAGGATAATAGAAGAGATCATGCTAGAGAGGGATCTAGAGGAGGAGATCTTAGTTACATTTTCAGATTCTTCTTGTTTATATTCATTCATGTGTAAACATTTCTGTTATAATTTCAAAGATCTTCATTTTAGGTAATAAATATTGACACTTTATTATTTCACCATCATTACCATTCTACTTGTTTTTTTTTCCTTCCATGTGTAATTTGTTTTTCTACATTCTTAGTTAATATTTTGTATTATTACAAGTTAATTGTATGGTCAATGAAACAATTGTTTTGAAATTGACCGGTCAATGTATATATATTGCCTGTGAACACAGTCCATTGCCATAATTTATGTTGATTTAATCCCGCCTTATTCCTGATGGTTTTTATCTGTCGTAAATATTTTTGTTGGCATATTCTCAATGGACAAAGGCCACGGTTAATATTATTGTTGGAATGTTCCTAGCGTACCTTTGTCCGTCTTTAATAGTTTTGGTTGCTAATAAAAGTTTTTCCCGACGAGCTCTCAAAACAATACATAAAGATCTCAAAGAGCCTTAGACTCTTAGAATTCATATTAAATCTAGTTTATTGTAAATCAAATAATTCTTTATCAAGAGATATATCACCAACAATTGGTTTTACATTATATTATCTTCTAGAGCTCTTTATTCTTCTAATATTTCATATTCTATATATACAAAGATGTTAATATTATGATTATTATTATTATTATTTATAGAGATGCGCTTGCAGGAAGTGAGATTGTTCTTAGTATCTTCTTATTCGGTTTTGCAATAGGAAACTAAAATGGACGTAAATTACACCATCCTTTGTATCTTCAAATTGGTGTTGTAGTTAGGTAGTTTAATGGTAGGAAGCAGTGGTGACCAGGACTCATGGCCCATCTTGTTCACCATGTTCTTAGTGAGGGTGGCAAGGACAGTGGTGGTGCGAGGTTCGTGTCCATACCATCTATGTTTGAGCTTGTATGCTGTATCTGTGTGTACAGGCCTCCTGTCGAACTATTTATAAGAAGTGAACAGGAATATTGCGACCATGGTGGACAAATGGACGGTAGTACCGGAAATTGCCTATTCTTAACAAAGAAACCTTGAGAATTAGTCTAACTCAACTTTCCTTAATTGTCTTTACCTCATTACTTTAGTTTTGACATTTTCACCAATTCAAAGAAGAGTTGTAGCTCAATGAGGATGTAGGGTTGGCTCCATAGATATGGAGTATTTGTGTATCCCCTTTTTCCCTTAATTTCATTAATGAGATTGTGAATAAAAGAAGACACATAAGCAAGCCATGGGTATTGTGTTGGCATAGTTGTCAAATGTGGTGTTAGGTTCTCTTAAACGTGCTAGGCAGTTCTCACTTGGTTTTGGTAGTGGATCGGATGCGGGTGGTAATTTTGTGCGGGTAGGTGCGGGTGAATTTCTATTGGTTCACCGCATTGAATTAACGTGATCTCTTATGGCCCGATTTAGGGAAACAAAACGACACAACTTGCCGTCAACGATTTAAGAGCAGTTTTTATTTTATTTTATTGTTTTTTTTATTTTTTTTTATTTTTTGCAATACAGGCACAAAAAATAAATAAAAACAGAAAATTAAAAGCCTAAAAATCAATTAAAGTTTTAGGGTTTAGGGTTTGGATTCAAGATTTAGGGTTTTAGGGTTTAAGGTTCGGGTTTTGGAATTAAAGTTTGGGATGTAGGGTTTACGATTTGGGTTTTGGGTTTTATCTGTATTACAAGAAAGGAGAACCCAAATCGTTAATTTTCTACAGCAGTATTGCAACAAAAACAAATAATAAAACCTTATATAATTTTAAGCCTTTTTGGTTTAATTTATTTTATGCTTTAAGGCTTAAAAATATTGACCGCTTGTGCCATTTCGTTTCCCTAAATGGAACCATGAAAAGATAGCCTCAATTCAGGCTCTAACAATACGGTGGAAGCATAGTATTTCACCCTCATCTAGTTATACATAATTGTCACCCAGATAGGATCCGTTCTCGTTAGTTTCTACACAGTTGGGGTTGATGTCTAAATTTTTGTTTTTTGTTCCTCGAACTTTATGGCTCAAGTGCAAGCAATTGTAAAAGAACACTTCTTTTTTTTTTTTTTTTTTTTTTTAATGTTTTGGAACTTCAATAGCTTGAACACTTCACAATTGTAAACACCTTTCATTTTCTAGACACCTTAACTATCACCATATCATGTGAAGGTATTGAACTTAATAACCTTAAGTAGTTGGTTGGCTGCAAGGATGTCCTGCGAAATGTTTAACAATCCAGATATGGCCGGTAACTCCGACAACCTATCCCTGTCACTCAAAAATTCGGCCCTAGTTACCAATTGATCAGTACGAAAATATAGATATATTTTAAAAATAATATATATATATATATATAAGTATAATAATAACAATATGTTATGACTTAAGTCTAGCCCAAAACAAATTATACTTATAAAAAAAGAAAAAACTATAATATATGTATATATATATTTTGGAAAGGGTAAGTTTGGTATATATATAAAGAAAAATTTAAACGTTTACAGTATAGGCCAAGTCCAAAGGACAAACAATGGCAAATCAGCCACAAAAAGACGACAAAAGAAGACTCCCTAAAATATGGAAGCATCAGGGAGCATCACCAAATGGAGCCAGCAGCAAAGCACCACCATTGCACATCAGCATCACACTTGCTATAGAAGACTCGGCAGATCAGCAGACACCATGAAAGTTCCACCAAGGCAAATGCACAACCAATACAGAAAGAATCTCCAAGATCAACAAACTCAATCTTTTTTAAGTGAGCTTCTAGTCACAATAGTACCCGTGACAACCTTCTTCTGGGCCATTCTTTCTTGTTTTTTCCTCTGTCTCTTCTCTCTTTTTGTCTCACTAGATCCAAATGCATCATTTTCCCCAGGATAAAGTACCTCATCGGCCAAGTCATCGAAGGAATTTGTGCAACATATATTAGGATCAATCAGACAAGAATCCAAACCCAACTGCCCCAAACTATCATTGACAGCAGTAGGGCAGGCCGATAAATCAATCTCCAACCCGCTTACTGGTGGGTCATTCCGAAATAACACCACAGCTACAACTTACGCAGAATGAGAACCACAGGACCTTAGGGATCTATCATTACCACCACTAATAGGAGTCTTGGCAGCCACTGAACTATACAACACTCAATCAGTAGAATTGATTAACATATTATCAGTCCCTACCATACCATCGGGCGTTATCTGCATACCCTCTATATTACTAATAGAGTAACATGTACCGGTAGCTATATGTTCACTCTTATCCAAAGGCGGCACACACTTAGCTCTCGTAGTACTGGCTCCAATAACATGGGGAGGCCTCATCTCAACCTGACCAATAGCATCAGTACCAGTAATGGAAATACTATCTCCATTGACCCCACCTAAGTCATATAACTCATCCATGGTAAGAATCTTACCCATGGGAATCCAAGACTTCTTGACAGGCTGGGAAGAGGGGCAATTTTTTCCTATGTGCCCAAATCCATTGCAATGAACACACTTTATAGGTTTCCAAGTATACTCCACCTGAACATCAACCATTTTAGTTGGAATGCCAAACCCAACCGTATTGACTTTGATAAAGTCTGGTAGGTCACAATCATCTACTTCGATGCAAACCCTAGCATATTGTAGTCGAGTGCCCTTATCATTAGCTTCGTCCGGATAAAGGGGAATACCAATGTAGCTTAGTCCACTATTAGTCCACATTTCCATTGGGACAATCAGAAATTTAACCCATATATGAACTCTGGATATAGTCATTTTCTCAAAGCTCAATCCCGGGGACCAGGCTCTAACAACAAACAGGCACCTAGCAATGTGCCAAGGACCACATTCAAGGACCAAGTTCCTAAAATGAGCATCAAAAAAATGAAACAAGAAATAGCCCTAAGGCAAAGCAGAAATTGTAACAGTAGAAGATTTACCCCAAAGCCTTTCTGCGGTAGCCTTCACAATTGGGAATAGTAATCTGCGTTCGAGGAAACATCCCACCAAGCAACCCTCCCAACGACGACACCCCTCAAGGATCACATCAGCTGGAGGAGACACACATTTGACGCCATCGACAATAGAGGGAGGAAAATACTGGAGCTTGGATCGTGACCTCATAGAAGAGGGAATCAATTCTCTCCAAGAAACTGTTTTAGGCGATCCCCCATTAAGAGATACCCCATCCACTGGAGGACCACCCGCAGTAGGAGGTGTAGCAGTGCCAATGGTAGCAGCACCACGAGCTGGAGGTGGCGCAGCTCTAAGGTGGGGAGGGAAATCCTTGGCAAGAGCCCAATTGAGCAAGAGTGAAGGAGAAGAAACAACATTCAAAGATTGAACCGGGGAAGAGAAAGCCTCTCTACCATCAAACTACCACCACCACTCCACCACCACCACCACCACCCCACCACCACCAGCACCACCACAATCACCACCACCACCACTACCACCACCCCACCCCCACCCCACCACCACCACCATTACAACCACCACCACCACCACCACCACCACTACCATCACCACCACCACCACAACCACCACCATTACCACCAGCCCTCCACCTCATCACCACCACCACCACCACCACCCCCTCCACCTCATCACCACCCCACCCCCACCCCACCACCACCACCATTACAACCACCACCATCA
>JAUPMG010289702.1:0-17648 GCA_031762675.1 Pachysandra terminalis | reverse complement strand
CTCCATGCTTGTGTGTCAAAACAGTTTTTTTCTTCATTACCACATTTTGAGGATGTGCTGAAGCGAGGTATAGTTCTCTCTTGGATCTGAGATTGCTTAAAATACAAGTCCTTAATGGTTTGGCATCACACATGCTTAGAGGTCTTATCAGTTTGACTTCCGCTTTCGATTAGCTTATTAATTTGACTTCAGCCTTTCCTAATGGAGAGTCACCAAGGTCCATGAAGTCTTAGGCTGTGTTTGGAACTTTGATTTTAAAAGAAAAGAAAAGAAAAGTAGAAAAGAAATAAAAAATTAAAGAAAAGAAATAATAAGTAATTCTTTTCATTTGGTTAAGATGACATATATAAAGAAAAGAAATCAAATTCAGGAGACTTATGTTGTAAGTAAGGTTGGAGTGTTCGAGAGTGCTCTCCACCTTATATTTTTTTTTTCTTTCAAACTCTGCCTTTTTGGAGAGAGGTTTGATTCCAAAAATATTTTTTTTGAAATTATATTTTTTTCAAATCTCTAATCTTAACTATTTCCTTCTTCAACCAAACAGGAGGAGAAGTGCTCTCTTCATCATTTTCTTTTCTTTTTTCTCAAAATCCGAAGTTCCAAACACAACCTTAGAGAAAGGAAGGAGCAGAAGTGCTTTCTTCATCATTTTCTTTTCTTTTTTCTCAAAATCTGAAGTTCCAAACAAAGCCTTAGAGAAATGAAGGGTAACAAAAGGTGAATTACACACTCACTTGTAGTTTGACAACAGTACTTCCACTAGCTCAAAGTTTTAGCAACACTTCTTTGGCAAAACTAGAAAGGGTTGATTGTTTAAGTGGTCATGATTGGGTTTGTTTAGGCTTGTAGTAGTTTATGTGAAATGGATAGTTATTTGGGTTGCTTGTATTGATCAGGTCAATTTGAGATAGTAATAATATGCGCACAAGAATGAATGATTATGATTATCTATTTGCAATAAAATAGTTTTGAGTTATTTATTTATCATAAACCCTAAATTGACTTCTATTATAACCGGTTTCTATTTTAATTGGTGATGGCCATCCTTTTTTGTGGGTCCGTTTGGAACAGGTGTCAACCTCGTGTGAGGTTCACACAACCCAAGTTCACAAAAGATCTTCATCCTATATGTATAACAGTCTAATTCGATTCGACTTTTGATTAATAGTTAAAAATTCATAATTAATAGCTGAGGTCCCAATAGTTTACTGAATTTCTATGCACATGCACAATCTGTATTATGCGTGTGCTTAGGTCAGAGGTTAAAGCACCACATTTGTAGTTCAGTGGTCATCTGTTGAATTCAGATAGCTAGCTTTTTTTTATCTATTTCTTCTATTTGCTTAATTCTACTTGACTTCATTTAATCAAAGCCTTAACCATAAACTTAACCGAACTATTTCGGTCGATTTTCGGGTTAAAACGAACCAATCGATACACTTGACGTGGAGGTGTAGGTAGGGGTGTCAATGGGCACCCGATACCTAATAAACCCAATAGAATCGAATCCATTTAAAAGGGATCGGTTCCAGGTTTATAGACCTGGTTCGTAATAGGGTCTGGTTTTGACCGTCAAGAATCAAGTCTGCGTGGGTATACCCGACGAGTATCCAATGGTATCGAATCTTTTTGATTTTTACTTGTTAAAGATAAGATATTTTAAACTAAATAAAAAATTAATTTATATTTAAATAATTTATTAGTTAAAATTTTGACAATTAATAATTATAATATTAATTAATTAATCTAGTTAAAACTAAATAAAAGTTAATCTATAAATTTAATTTATATTTAAATAATTCATATGTTAGATTTTGGACCCGTCCCTTGACACCCCTACGTGTAGGTGCATGCATGGACGCTACTGTATAGGTGAAAATCAACCGCCCAAAATCTCGATCATGCCACGTGGGATTTAACTTGACTACGCCATGTGAACAAGTTGGGTCCAGATAGAGTAGGTATTTAACTTGATTACGCCATGTGAACAAGCTGGGTCCAGATAGAGTAGGTATGGAGCGGGTTGGCGATCCAACAACATAAAAGTAAGTCAAAGAAAAGGAGTGGGACAAGTGTCGACAAGGGGAGAAAGATAACTACTCACCTTTTATAAAAGACTTGCTGTATAAAAAGAAAAGAGGAAGGAAGAAAGACACACAAAAGATCCCCTCTAAAACTGCTACACACTCAACCGTCAATCCCTTGCAATCACAAGTTATTTTTTAGATTCTACAAAGATCCTACTGCAACTCTCTCTCTTACTCTAAACTAAGTTTCTCTCATAGAAGTCTTGTTAGTTAGTAATGAAGGAGCCTAGCCGGGAAATCTACAAAGCACCTTTTGATAGTCTTCTTGAATGATTGGTTGTACACCCGTGAAGTAAGCACATTCTCACAATCAGACCCAAGAAACTTTTGGAGGTTTTGTTTATTTCATTTATTGTTTTCTCAGTTAAGAGGCCTACTTCAGGTTACACGTTCTTCATTTGTTATATTATCTAATTGGAGTGTTCATTGACGTATAAAATCAGTGTTTCTGGTTTAGTACTTGGACCTTTGAAATTGTGAAACTCTTCAATCGTTTTATCCGCACTAGTAATATTGCACGTGTATTGCATGTGTATCAATGAATTGAATTTAAAAATATTTTAAATTAGGTTTAAGTAATATATAATTGAAATGTAGGCATATCCCTTTTATTATTTTTTTTTTATTATAATTGCTACCTTATTTTTTATTTGTTTGTGAGCCTTTTTTTTCTTATTTTCTTTTCCATGTACAGGTTTGCATTATTAGTGAATTGAAGAAAGAAAAAACTTAAAGAAAAGATTGAATATTACTTTTGTGTTGTTATCATTTGGTTTTTTGTACTTATTCTCCTTCAGATTTATAGCTTATTCACCATCTAGAGAATCATCTTTCTCACATGCCTCTTGTATAGGTTAGCAGTAATTGTAGACAATGAGCAAAAGCAATTCTATTTGCCCCTAAGATAATCAAGTTTATAGAGTTAATAATCACTTGCATAATTGTTCTTGTGAAACACAACTGACATAACTATAATACAAACATTGGACAATCCAAAGAACCAAAGAGGTAAGGTACTTCTAAAGCATGTCAATTCTGAATGGCATTTCCTCACATCCATCATTCTCTATTTTCAACATTCACTAAATGATGGAGCTGATAATTGTTAATGGAAGAATCTAGAGTAGCCATGTGAAAAACAGCCACAGCTCTCTCAAAAGTTGCAGAATGGAAAAGCAATACCTGAGAGGAAGCTAAACAAAAGCATAAAGGAGGATAATAATAATAATATTTTTAATGGACTAAACCTTCTTGGTTTTTCATACAATGTCTTTATTTACAAATTCCTTCCTAGCATGAAATGTAATAAACTAATAAAGTTTCTTAAGCTTCCCTCACTCGTATTTTGTCCTGCACACCACCATGGAGCACAAAATAGTACCAGAATTCAAAAGAATAGCACAAAATAGATAATGAGACTCAATGATAAGCTAAAATCTCACATTCTCATTTGTAGTGTCTTTAAGTGAAAGATTAAATGACTTGAAAAAAAAATTCATGATCTGAAGTTCATATATCAAAGTAAAGAATTTTTATTTCGGTTTTGTGAGCAATGTTTTGCAATCTACAAACAGTTGTGGATTTGCAAATTTTGCTAATTGAAGCATTGAACATGATACGAAAAGTAATCTTTATCAAGGTCAAAAATACATATCATCAGACAAGCTAGATTTCATCCAATGATCAATTAGTTGGCAAATGGAAATCCAGCAAGGCTGAGTTTCTTCACAAATTATATCAAAACAATTTGAAATATTCTTAAGGACATGTTTTTGATGACATACTAATAGGATGATACATTTGTCTCGTCTATGTCTGCAACCTCATTTCCACCCATAGTAACAAAATACACATTGCATATAACCAACTACATACCGAGACAAGTCCACCCGAAGTAACAAAATACACTATTTAAGTCTCTTTAATGAAGCTACACAAAGCAGAACCTTGTTATCTATGAAAACAACCAACATAACAAAAAAACATCTCAAGAAAATCTTCTTATGCAGAAATTATCTGTACGCTATTCCGACTCCTAACCATGTACCAAATTCAACATCTGAAACGTAAACATTCACATTTAGGCTTCAAAAAATATCCTGCACTAATAAAGAAATTAAAACCACCAACACAAATTGAAGGATGAGAAGAATGAAAGAAACAACTAATTATAGATTCAATGTTAGATCAATAAGAAAAGGGGGAACCTCTAAACCTAGATCTCACCATCACTGGTAAGAATTCCACCGTTTCAACTTTCGACTAATACCCAGTCCTCATAAACAACAAATCAAGTAAAAAACAAAAAAGAAGAATTGCAATTTTTTTTGATAAAACAGTCATATATCCCAATTAATGGGCATATTAAAAATGAAAAAGAATACAAAATCTAAACTTCAATTATTTCAATGAATCAACCATGTTTTGGAACAAAAGAACTAAAATAAATCAATATACCTAATTCAGAGCCGGAAGAAATATCAGGAGAACAAGAATCCTGTAAGGAGAAAGATTTCAAAACCTTCAACAACATCACTGAGTTTTTATCCTCCTCTTTTACAGAAAACCGATCTTCATGTTCTTGTTCTCTCAGTCTCACCTTAACCCTTGGATACACTTCAATATACAGGAACAACAGATACCCACATCACAAAAACACATATTTCAATCAAAACTTGTCAATCTATGGAACAAAAAATCAACAAAAATGATAAAAATGAAACCCCAGATGTAAAACTCACTTGTTTCGTTCCAATTTCCAAGTTCTTCCAATAGCTTCTTTAGTTATGATGAAAAAAGATGATCTAAAGAAGCTCTGTATTTGTATTTGAAAGGGGAGTCTAAAAATAACAAATAGTGAGTCAATCAATGATGACGATGAATCATTGAGGATGTAAAGAGTCAAACAGAAGAAACGACCTTCAATGAAAAGAAAGGAAAGGGATCAGATCCTTTGATCCTTTCTTCACTTGAAAACCAAGAAGATAGGTTAAATGTTTTTGAAGAAGAGCTAGAATTCGATCATCATATACGAATCTCAATCGCATAAAACCCATCTCGATACATTGTAGCTCAGTTACAACTTACAGGTACCTTTGTTTTTATGTAGAGGTTGATTGCTATTCTGACTTGACTCTTGACTCTTGATATATCTATATCTTTAAAGGAGATAAAGAGATAGGCGAGAGGGAGAATACGAACTCATTATAATTTTGGCAAACTGTGCTTAGTACTGATTGTTTTAATAAAGATACTTTATTAATTCTATTAACAAATTTATTAAGATTTAATAAAGTGTAGGTCCCACATAAATTATGTAATACATAAAATAACCTCTTTAAAAAAGAAGAGTTTAGATGTATTCTTATGTTAATTATATAAACAATTAGGGGTGTTTTTGACAAGAAAATGATATTTAAAAATTCAAAGATTTGTTTTTACTAAAAGTTTCAAATAAAAGACAGTAAAACCATGATTAATATTATATTACTCAAATAATTAATACTTAATTTGAAAATTATTATAGTTATAGAGGATAAAAAAAGTAAAAAGACATGTAATAAAAATGTATTAACTCAAAACCTTAAAAAATTGGTTCAACTTTTATTAGTAGTATGAAATATTGTAAACAACACAGTTGGGCTTGCATCCATATTCTATCATCTCCTCAAAGAAATGATTTGCTTCCTCCACCCTTCCCAGTTTAGAAAGACCATCTATGAGTGGGCCATATGCACAAGGGATGGAAGAGAAGTCTTGATAAGATTGTAGTATAATTATATAGCCCGATCTAACCTGTTGGACTTCACAAGGCCAGAGATGATTATATTGTGAGTTATGGTGTTTGGTTTGCAACCTGTAGAAAGCATCACTCCGTGCATTCAAAATGTTCATCAATCCTGTCAAACTTTCCAAGGGCATCAAGGAACAAATTGTAGGTGAAAACATTGGGAGCAGAACCAGCCTTTTTTATCTCCTCAGAACGCCTTTGTACCTTTTCAGTCAGAAGTGTCAAGAAACCCATCAATTAAGAGATTAAATGCTTCAAGGGTTGCTGAGATACCAAAGCTCTTGGTCAACCTCTCAAAAACTTCGTTAGCATTCAGGAGTTTCTTACACTTGCACAAGGACTTGATCAGAAGGCATAGTATGGATTCACTTTGGCAAACCTAGTAGAAACCAACCGTTTGCCATCTATTCCAGCATCAACTAAAATCCCTTCCATTTGAGCTTCCTAGAAAGACCCATCTGTTTGATAGCTATCCTGATGCAAAAAGTTCTCAATAATCTTGAACGCCTCCTCAATCCCTCTTTCTTTTACAATACCAGGAAGAAGAGTGCACAAAGTAACAGAAGCAGGGAAGAACAATTTTTTCATCTGATGGAAGATCAAAAACGCATCAGTAACTCTGTTGCCCTTAACTAAACCATATATGATAGTATTGCATGTCAAAACATCAGGACTACAATTCAATTATGACATCTTCTAAAGCATTTCCAAGGTCAATTTGATCTCACAGTTCTTGTAGAGGCATTCTAGAATGGTGTTGAATGTTAATGTGTTTGGACGACAACCATGAGCAATCATACTCTTAAATAGCTCCATGGCATTTTGGACTTTGCCCTCTTTCCCCAAACCCGCTAATAGTGTGTTGTAGGTCACAACAGTAGGAACAAGCATCATATCCTTCATTCTGTAGAACATTTTCCATGACTCATCGACACAATCAACCTTATAAAGTGTGTCAATCAAAGAATTAACTGTTATTTCATCTGTATAGCACCCACTATCGACCATCTCATTGCGTAACATGACAGCTTCATCTATTTTCCCTGCCTTTCTACAACACTTAATCATCATATGATAGGTTATCACATCTAGAGTAGGGCCAATGTTCTTACGTCCATGAAAAACATCTGCCCCCTGCCTGAGTCTACCTAGTTCCGTAAGGCTATACAAAGAACATTGCAAGAAACAACGTTAGGAACAATTCCCCTGCTTTTCATTTTCTCAAACGTCTCAAGAGCTTTATCTGGCTCCCCTGGCTTTCCGTAGTAGTCAATGAAAGGATGTATGTGTACGCAGTGGGTTTAGGACCATCAGATTCCACACAATTGAGGAGTTCCAAGGCTTCATCCAATCCATCTACTCTCAGAAACCCACAAATCAAAGTATTGTAAATGTATAAATTAGGCAAGACAACCTTCTTTCTCATGATATCCAGTGTCTCAAATGCTTCGCCAACCTTCTCACCTTTACAAAAAGCATTAATGAGTATCATAAAAGCAACCAGATCAAGAACATAACCATCAACTTCCATTTCTCTACAAAATTCTCTTACCGCATCCAAATTCCCCAAATTAGAGAACATGTCCAACAGGGTGATGTGAGTCACTCAATTGGGTTTATGACTATTCGAATTCATCCTCAGAAACAATTCCTTGGCATTATCAAGTCTCCTTGCATTACTCAGAGCATCAATGAGAACATTATAAGTAACAACATCAGATTGACATCCCTCTTCATCCATTCTCTTCAGTATCCCATAAGCTTCATCAATTTTCCTAGCCCTACCAAGTATTCTAATAAATATAGTGAAGGTAAAAATGTTAGGTCTCAATCCTAATCCCTCCATCTCTTTCAATAGACCATTACAGCTTCAGTATCCCTTCTTTTCCCCATTGCCACCATAAGGGCTGAATAAATCTTCAAGCTAGGTTTAATGCTTTGTTGGTCACTTGTATTTCTAAACTGACTCTTAAGTTTGTATATTCTACTCCATGCACCTTTAGTTTTAGTTGTAGCTCTGTCAGCATCATCATCAACATGTAAGCATAATTCAAGTAAGGAATCACCAGGAAAAAAGAGGAAAAAAAAAGTTGAATTAACATTTTCATTCAAACAACAACTGGAATGGGTATACTTTTGGAACCTAACCCAGATGAGCATAGAATCTATTGGTTTTGACTTGTCCATAAAGTAAGTTTTACAAACAGGTGAACTGCATCACTAATGTCAATACATAAAATACCATAAGTAATTTTAACAAGCATGTAAGCTCCATCGGTAGACTGATAAAAAAAAAATAAAAAAAAAAGTATGAGAAGGCAGAATCATAAAGTAAATTTTGCACATAGGTGAATTGTATCAATTTTATAGTACTATGGTAGATTCATCAATTAAATTTATCAACATGTAAGGTCTATTAGTAGACTGATATAAAACGTGGAATAAGAGATATCGTACATGTCGTTGAAGTTCACATTCTAGGCAGAATCAACAAGTGAATACAGAATCTCAGGGCGCGGTATATGAAAACTTCGGCTTCCAAGAAGCGGCTCAAATGCTTATCTTCCAAATGTTGCTGTGAAATGGAGGAACTATCTAAGCTTACAATGATAATCACATAATGATAAGAAAGAGAGGATGAGAGAAGAATAATAGAAATACATATAGAAAGGCAAGCTCTGTATTTATGCCACTCAGAAACACATTCCTCTTTGTCCCACTGACCCTTTAAGAATTTCTTTGAATACCACATGTTGATAATAAATTAATCAACATTAGAGATAAGCAAGAGAGAGAAAAATGAAGACCTGTTGAAGCAATCGTGGTATGCAGCTCTGCGTTGGGCACAAGGTGATATTGAAGAAGAGCTTTTCTTCTCTTTCTTAAACCCCATAAACTAACTATTTGCAATTGCACTGAAACCTTTCTACATGGTACAACGTTTACACGATGCAATAACACTTCTTTCTACTTTAAAATCTCGACATGCACGCGAATGATGATAGTAAAAGGGAAGTACAATCGGTTTGTGTTCTTCGAACTTGGACGAATGAATAGAGAGAAAAAAGAGAGAGAGTCATTTTTTTTTTGGGTAGAGAAAGAGTTGTTTCACTTACTGATGAGATGGAAATAAAGAGGTTTTTTTTTTTTTTTGGGTAGAGAAAGAGTTGTTTCACTTACTGAGAAAGAGTTGTTTCACTTACTGATGAGACGGAAATAGAGAGTCCTTTAGCGTTAAGAAAAATTGGTTTAAAAGAGGGAGAGATACATTAATTATTGGTCCCACATATATCAAATGTCTAAAATATCTTTTTTTTCAAATGAGTTTATATAAAACGCGATAAAGGGTATATTAGTCAAAAAAATTATATTTAAAAAACCAATCTTTTTCTTTACTAAAAAAACTATAAGTAAATGACAATAGAACCCTCACTAACAATTATAGTACTTAGGAGATAGATAATTTTTATTGTAAATATTACATTACAATGGATAAAATTGTAAAAACAATGAAAAAAGAATTAAATAACTCCAAAATCTTAAGAAATGGGTTCAACGTTTATAAGTAGTATGATTTATACTAAAATTTAAAAATTATCTCAGTATCCAAACGTAGCCTTAAGGTGGGTTGGGGTTGAAGAAATAGTTAATAAGGATTGTGACTCGATCAGATCACGATCATACAGTCACTTGTAATCCAATGGAATGAATGGCCGGGTTCATGATCTGATGAGTCTAACATACAATAAGATTGATGGGGCTTGCTACATTTATTATGATTCTATTTATATTATAAAATTATTTATTACTTCTATATTATAAATTATTCGTTAGGTATGGTTTGATGGAGAGTGTTGGTGTCACGAACCAAACCAGAAATTCCCAGTTTCTGAGATTTTCTAATTTATTCGCAACCTTCACCTTGTATTTCTACGAGTGTGGATAACAATGGCCAAAACATAAGCGGAAGTTAATTTCAATTCTAGTAAGATATAAGTAACTAATACTATCGAAGCTGAAATAAACCAAATCTAAGAAAATAAAAGTCTACTCCTAGACTATTTCAATGATTCTACCAGAGTGTGCTACCCATTCCAGTCTCTCTCTTCGCATCTAAGTTCCTGAACCTGAAATATAAACAACACGCATAACCTGGAAACTAGAATGAGTAAACCTTCAATGAAGTGTATTCACACATGTTCCAACATTATGAAAAAAGTGCGATATGTGTACAATGTGTAATAAGCAGTATATCTGCTAGTGGTGAACAGTGTGGTGGATTAATTATAAATATACACAATCTGAAGTTCTCTTCCATTCTCATAAAGTATATCTCAGCAGTCAATAAATCTACAACTATATGCTTAGATTTATATGAAAATTAGGCCAAGTGTTTCATATACCAGGCTCTCACACTAATATCAACAAAGATATGAAAATGCAAGTGAAATGCAAACGCTGTGTGGAAGGTGAAATATCGTAAGTTCCCACGTGATCTCAATCTCTATCCGGGGTGTGCCCAGCAACCTGAATGCGCCTCAGGATGTTCCAGCAACCTGAAATCATCTCCCGTATGAACGAACTAAGGGATATGATTATTCTATGTGTACATCATAGTTTTAAGGGCTTTCAACCTAGGAGGCACAATCCCCCCACTTATTTTTTATCACGGGCCCGTGGCCAAAGCTCACATCCACATGTTAATTCCTTTAAGGAATCTTACATATTCAAAATCCAACAGAAAGTATAACACGGTCTCACTGTCTCCCAAGCTTACACCAACGTGCGGATCCTTGGGTAACTATCATCCCTCAAGACTGTGGAGGCTTCCCTATGTGGGTTCACTCTCAGCTTGTGTACGATAACAAGGGTCCTCTCATAGAACTATAATGGCTATCAAGTCAAATATCTTATGTGTTAGTCTATACCCGAGGGTATCATGTGGGGTATTAGACTAGGCTATCACAGCCGGAAGGTCCATATGCAACATCCATATTTAATCCAATTATTAATGCATTATATAATGTTTCACAGACATATATTCAATTCATCAAACATATGGGCACAGTCCCATAATCTACACTACCAAGTAACTCAAAGTGCACATGCAACTAGTAAATCTATATTTATGATACTATAAGGAAAACATGACAGTTAAATTCTCATAAGCAAATGAGGTAAGACCAGTTGGGCACACAGGCACTAAACTCCTCACCAAACACATTAGAACATCTAAACATAGTCCATTCATCATAAACATGTCTACTAGGCACCAGGATGCCTTAGCCAATTATACACCCAACAGAACTATGCAAGAAGTACCTCAACAATATCTTTCATTACAAATGGAGGCTATTACTTCACCACAACTACCATTAGCATTCAAACATATGTAATATGATGGTATAGAGGTAATAGGAGTGTTTTGGGGTCATGCACACTTGTTTTTCCAAAATCTCCTATTGCTCGGTCAAGTCTAGAAAATCTAACTTCCGGGTTGAGGGGTCGAATTTTGCATGATAAGTCTATTTGTCCCGAAAATAGGCCAAACATGTGTGGTTAGTCAAGATACACGCTCCCATTTGAATCACTCAAATTGGACCAAGGGAGCTGCTCAGCGGGGTGCTTGACGACCCTTTGGCGCGCCGAAAAGTGCAAAAGTGTGCCAAATAGTTTGGCACCTCGGGTATTGGTTCAAATGAGTCTCGATAGACGAGAAGTCAACTAAGTTTATTCCCAAGTTTGGTTCGGCGACCTCTTAGGCTCGCCGAAAGGGCTTCGGCGACTTCTTAGGCTCGTTAAGCTGTCTTCGACGACAAAACTAGAGAGTCAAAATAAGCTCTGAGTTCGGCGCGCCAAACATGTCGCCAAAGCTCAGGAAAGGTCCAAATGAACTAAAATTTCACAGGGAGGTTGTTCACACTCCCAATAAGGTTCAATTGTTTTTGAACTTAGTTGGTCTATAGTGGATATTTGGGGTTTTCTCTCTATTTTCTTCACTTAGGGTTTGATTGTTCCACAAATTTGTCACAAATAGGGGTCAGGGGTCAGGGCTTTAAGGTTACCACCTACAACATGAAATCTAGGTTGAAGTCCCAAGGAGAAGGTGGGCATACAACAATTAACCCTTCTCCTAGGTCACAATGCAAAACACAACTATGTACAACTTCAAAGAGAGGATACTCAACTTGGGGCATTGCTGGAATTGCGTCAGGGTTGATTTGTCGTGTCTCCGCAATCTCCAATGCTCTCCCATATGCTCCAAAGCTACAAGAGAAGAGAAGAGAGGAAGAAGACAAATGCTGAAAATGATCTAAGGCTCCTATTTATAGGTTTTACAGGTTAAGTCGGGAATATGTTCAACAGTAGGGGATAAAACGGGATTTCTGATCCTACATTTTTCAATTGATCACCAAATCAACTTCTGCTAGAGGGCTTTTACTGGTGGGTCTGGGGTGGATCTCTAGAGCTATCGGATAAGAATTATTATCTAGTCTAATTATTTGATTTTAGATTAATCTCTAAGGTCTCTGTTGACTAATTAGGTTGGCTACCTAAAATAATTTAATTTTCCTAATAAGTCTTAAGGTCTAAGGTTGATCCTAACGTGTTTTAACTTCCTGAGATTAAGGGTTAGGTGTGCACTGATCTTGCCTATTAGTGAGTTAATTTTACTAATTTAAATTAAACCTGAATTATAATATTAATTTATTAGGGTGATTATTCATGTTCTTACAGTTGGTAAATGGTCTCTTGTATTGATTTTTCATGTCTCTTACTTTTTGCATGTTGGTTTAATGACTCGGTAAGAGAGAAAAATATGGGACTCAATTTTCATCTGAAATTTAGTTGACTATTATTGTCATTTTATTAATCATTCTTTAAGGTATGTCAACCATATGAATGAAAAAAAAATATAAAAAATAGAGGATAAAAGCAAATAGGGAATCTACACACCGATAATATTACACACTGATAATAAACAAAGACGCGAAAAAAAAAGAAATTAAGGAAAGATCGGAGTAGGCATTCAAGCAAGCACCTTCAGATTGATATTGGAATGTGTGACGTGCTTGCCGACGTCAGTACGAAGGGCTTTTTCTTCCTCTCGTGACCACTATGAAAAAACACATAAAAATAGAGAATAGAAACAAATAGCTAGGAAATCTACACATCGATAATACTACACACCAATAATAAACAAAGACGCAGAAAAAAGAAAAAAGAAAAAAAAGGAAGATCAGAGTAGGCATTCAAGTAAGCACCTTTCAGATCGATATTGGAATGTGTGTTGTGCTTGATGATGTTGCCACGAAGGGCTTCTTCTTCCTCCCGTGTCCACTATGAAAAAAAACATAAAAAATAGAGAATAGAAACAAATAAGAAATCTGCACATCGATAATAAACAAAGATGCAAAAAAAAAAAAAAAGAGAGAGAGAGAGAAAAGATCGGAGTAGGCATTCAAGCAAGCACCTTCAGATCAAAATTGGAACGTGCGTCGTGCTTGACAACGACGGCACGAAGGGCTTCTTTTTCCTCCCGTGTCGACTATGAAAAAAAAATAGAGAATAGAAATAGATAGGGAATCCATACACCGATAATACTACACATCAATAATAAATTAACAAAGATGTGAAAAAATAGGAAAGGAAAGATCCGAATAGGCATTCAAGCAAGCACCGACACAAAGGGCTTCTTCTTCCTCACCTATCCACTTCTGCTTCGGATTCCCTATCGTTTTTTTAACTAACCAAGGATCCAAAGTTGGACGTGTAGATTTAGTTAGAAAGTTATTTCTTTCTTTCTTTTTTTTAAACTCTAAATTCTTATCTTAAGTTATTTCTTTTTTTAAAACTCTAAATTATTCCTTATTCTTTTTTTAAAACTTTAAATTCTTTTTAATATCCAAGGATCCAATGTTGGACGTGTAGATTTGAAGGTCATTTATTTCTTCAAAACTCTAAATTCTTATCTTAATGAGACCCACAAATAAAAATTAAATTTTGGTTAGAAAGTTGTTGTTTTTTTTTTTTAATTCTAAATTCTATGAATTGAGTATTGGCGGAAGGAAGGCTTGAGAGGCCTCCTTTCTTAAAATTGTTTTCTTATAAAGATATATACAGACGCTTTGTAGGCGCTCTGGACTACAAGTTATTTTCAAGTTTGGCGCTCTCACTTTTGCACCTGCTCGACGTTCTGGTGACTTAGGTCGTGAGCAATGAACTCAAGACCCGGCCCGACACTGTAACCCTAACTAATGGTGCCATGCCATGCATGGTCACGGAGCAAATTGTATCGGGCCGGCACATCCAGCTTGGCCCATTTGTACATCCCTATCTACACCCAAGTCTAACCCGATCCATTTCCAGCTCTTGATCCGCTCCGGTTTGTCTGTACCAGTAGTCTTGCACTGTACAGCTGTTGTTCTGCTGAAGATCATTTGCTGGGTCTCCGTCTCCATCCATCTATAAATAACTCCAATCGTTGAGTAATGGAGAGAATCTAGGTGAAAAGTTAAGAAACTTGATTCTCTGTAACATTATAAACTTGAACAAATAGAGAAAGAGAAGTGGAGAGAACCTTTGTATTTCTATTACTGGACTTACTAATTAATACAACAGGAAGTTCCTCTAGGATATAGAGTCCTAGAGAAATCAAGAAAAGAAAGAAGCCCAACTAACTGACTTAACATGAATCACATAACACTAACTGAATTACCATGAATAACAGAACATTGTGATCGATCATAATATGATCGATCTTATTTATGATCGATCTCAATTATAATCGATCATAAATATGATCGATCGCAGATTCTCAATTTGAAAGGATTGGAAATGGAGAGATTCGAGGACCGGATACGGACGTTCCTTTGAAATTTGAGTATCGGCCTTCCGCTCCGGCTCACCGGAGAATAAAGGAGAGCCCTCTTTGCTCCGACGCTAACTTTAAACAGGTTAGTATTACCTTCATGAGCTAGTTTTTAGTTAAAAGTTGAAACTCCTTGGAATCTTTAAATGTCAACATTTCCGGTTGCATGTAGCTTTTTTCTTCATAAATTAAGTATGAGGAGAGAGATCATAAGATGACTTTTGATTACAGGAGTGAAATCTCGATCATCTGGTATAGCACAAGATCAGTAGTCTAAGGAACCTAAAGTATCTCTCAAGTTTATTTCCATGGTTTTTGGATTCATCGATACAAACCAGACGAAATCCAACATATTTTAGGCCAATGACTATCACTTGTTCTACTCCCTTCAGTGAAGTTTTAATCACATAGGATCTGAATATCATTAAAATTGTTGTATGAACTCGAATTTGGATTTCACAATGTGAATTTACTAATTCTTAGTTGATTCTTTATAACAGAGTCGTGCGGGTCTATTCAATCTCTGTATTGTTGTGCTCATTGCGGTGAAGAGCAGGCTTATCATAGAAAACTTAATGAAGGTTTGCCCTTCTCACCTCATAAATTTGTTTCAGTTGAACTGTGGTCTCATTATGTTATTTACCAAATGAATATCACATTGGTGTCTGCAATTTGGGTGACTTATTACTGTTCTCATTGCGGTATGGATGGTTAATGGGTTCTGGTTTTTGGTTCAGTTCAAGATCCCTGAGAGATTGGCCACTTCTTATGTGCTGGTAATGGGTTCTCAAACTTTTTCTTTTGTTTGTAGAGATCAGGAATCGATAAAATTTATACCTTCTGGTGTTAAATTTGCAGTCTTTCTCTACTGATTTTTCCACTTGGAGCTTTTCTTGTTGAAAAGTCGGCACAGCATAAGTTCATCACTGAACCAGTAAGTGAACATAAAATCTTGATCTGCACTATAGGTTTTTCCGATATTGATCTTTTCTCATTGTTTTTCTCCTTTAGTGGATATTTGTAAGAGATTTTAACTAGGGCTGTAAATGAGCCGAGCCGAGCCGAGCTTTGCCCAGCTCAGCTCAGGCTCGTAAATCTCTAGCAAGGCTCAAGCTCAGGCTCGTTACAAAATTTTAGGCTCCAAGCCGAGCCGAGCTTTGTCCAGCTCGGCTCAGGCTTGTAAAAGCTCGGCTCACAAAAAGTTTGACTTGTAAAAAGCTCGACTAGTAAAAAGCTTAGTTTAGTACAAATGCATTAATATTATACTTGATAATTGTTATTATATGTAATATAATATGTTAACAAAAACCGAGCCGAGCCTACCCAAGCTCGGCTCAAGCTCGTTAAGATATTGAGCTTTTTTTCGGGCTCAGGCTCTGCTCGCGAGCCTAATTATAGCGCTCAAGCTCGACTCATATGAGCCCAGCCAGAGCCCGAACCCGAGCCGAGCTAGGTTGGCTCATTGACAGCCCTAATTATAACTATCATAGGCAATTTGCTGGACTGAAGGAAGATTTTCTTCTTTTGTTTGGTTGGAATTCCTAATGCACGTATTTCTTCAATCATCTAGAGTAGACTGTCAAATTTTAGGCCTATTCCTCTAATAGATCATGTTCAATCTTGGTGAGAATCTTTATAAAAGATAGGACTAAAGAGGGGGGATATGTTAGTGAAACTATTTTGTGAGACCATGGTGTTGGTCATGTATTACTTGATATGCACTGAAGTGTGAGGAATGAGGACGGGCTTAAACTTTTCTCTCTCTTCCCTTCTATTTGTATTCTCTTTCCCTTCTCCCCTGAATTTCTACAAACTTTTTGTTTTCGTTTTTTCTTCTGGGTTGTAGATTATCAAATCAATATAACAGTTCAGTAAGGGATTGTAAATAGAAATAAGGTTTGATTATGGTGATTTACTGCTGGAGATCTCTAGTCATTCTCTTAGTATGTTGAAGGTTTGCTCATTGTTTCCTGTAAAATTCAGCAAAATGCCTGAGCATGTTACAGAAGCGAAGTGACATTCCTCCAATTTGTGTTGGCTGGAAATGTGTGATAATGGTTCTCTTATCAATTGATATTTCAAGGAGATTATGTTAAGGATTGTTCTTTCCTCTCTGGTGTCAAAGAGGAATATGCGTTTTAAGGGTTTTCATTGCAGTTAACTCTTCATGGTGGACGATTAATTATTTATTGTTAATGACTATGGTCTATGATAACACAAAGCTTCGTGGTTGTGCTACTTTTCTATTCCTTTATCATGTCATTTTCTTGACGAAGATGTGGTTGATTTCGAGCTAGTTTCCTAAGATCTTTTGCTTAGGAATTTGTATATGCACTTTTAAACCATGTAATCTTATCACTTATTGTATATGTAGGTTACATATTTCATTGTTGCTGAGTATACCGAAACATGTGGACTTACAAGGTTTTGATCCTTTAATCTTCAAATTTTGAATATAAGAGCCTAGTTTTGTTAGAATTAAACTTGATTAAGGAGTTTATTATTTGTCAGTTTTGTGTGTTTATGATTTGGAGTTTATTATTTGTCTGTTTTGTGTGTTTATGATTTGGAGTTTATGAGCATAGGAGTTACATTTGAGCAATTTATTATGAGTTTAATGGAGAGATTAAATGGGGTATGCGTGATTGGAGAGTTTTAGGAAATGAAGAGTCTAGCTCTAGATTCTTATAAATACTCTTTGTATCAACCATTTGATATGTGGAAAATAAAAAAAACAGTTTTGAGTGTTTTTAATTTCTCCTGTGTGTCTCTTCCTACTTTGTGTGAATTAAATCTATTTCTATTTTCCAACAAAGTGTGTGTCTCTTCCTACTTTGTGTGAATTAAATCTATTTCTATTTTCCAACAAAGTGGTATCAGAGCTTGGTTATGGCTTTGG
>JAUPMG010289683.1:0-17650 GCA_031762675.1 Pachysandra terminalis | reverse complement strand
TATATATGCTTGTCATCAAACAACTATGAGTCGTGAGGAGGTCACCCGCATAGGTCCCCCTTTTGATAAGGTTATGACAAGTGGATTAATGAACCAGCAAGGTTTAGAGTTTTAGTCAAACTCAAAAACAAAACCGTTAGAAATAAAATTAAAGAAAAAATTAAAATATAAAATATAGATATTACATAAATCTTAAATTCTAAGCAATAAAACTTATAATCTTAAAATCCTAAATTAAAACCTAAAAGGACCCTTAAACCCAAAATATTAAACCCTAAAAAAGTGATAGTGATAAAAAAAAAAAAAAAAACTAAGAAGAGAAAAGATGAACCCTAATAACTAAACCTTAAAAAAATTAAAACCCTAAAAAAATGTTAAACCCTAAAATAACAAGGTGAACCCTAAAAATTTAAAACACAAAAAAACAATAAAAATAAAAAACAAATCTTAAGATTACCATACTTAAGATTTTAGTTATTTTATATTATTATATAAAAAAAAATTATCTGATTTTTGATTTAGAAAAAGGTTTTTATCTTTAAAAAAGACTTTTATCAAAGAAGAAACCGTTTGAACATTTCTTGAGTTGAGCCTATCGCCACATGGCGATATTCTATTGTGAGGGACCTATATAGGTCCCCCGCGGGTGACGCTCATTTTCCAAAAATTAACTGTATTCATTTGCTCTCTAATGCTGGTTGCTCCCGCAAAAGTGATTTCTCTCTGCCCATTGGCAAAATGGTGCCTCTGCCAACTGCAAAGGGAAAGAACTGTTCAGTAAGGAAGCACTTATTATGATTTTTCCAGTTGTCACTGGTGGTTCTTCGTTCACCTCCGGCACCAATAACCCTTTATCTCTTTATACAATTAAGTGATCGTTGATGAAAAGGTCCACTCACCCCTGTTAATTGGCCGTTGGTATCCTTGTTTAATAAAGCCCTCTTTTTCCGTGCGTTTCCTCCAAACAAGAAGAAAACATCAGAAGAGAAGTCTTTTTTTTTTTCCTGAATTTTATTTTTCTATTTTCTGCATTTTCCGGTGAAGCAAACAGATAATTAGGATCCAATTGTTTCAAGGTATAGAAATTGCAGTTGGGAATCCCAATTTCAAACCATTGGGAATTGGAATTGATGCGGGATCTGAATTCTGCTGATGGTATTAAGCATTGGAATTACAATTCATCATGGAATCATGCTATCATCGGTGATGATGGTGGTATTGATGTTGCTGATAATGGTGGTGATCCAAGTACAATGGTGGCAGACGATGATGGCAGTCATAATGGTGCTGATGGGTGGTGGTGCTGTCTAAAATGATTGTGACTAGTATTTAAAAACTCGATTAGGCCTGGTGGCTCGGAAGTTCACCTATTTGAGTCTCGGTAACTTGATCCGAGTCACCAGCTGATCAGATTCTATTATAAAATTTTAAATACCCTAGCTATATCAGGAAATAAATCTTGAAAACAAGGGTAGTCTTGTCAATATTTTGAGCAAATCTGTCAATTCACTAGTAAACTTGTCAATTTATCTGAGAAACATGGCCGAGCTATCGAGTCAAAACCGAGTTATAAGATTAACCAGAACTCTCACCTGTTCAAGTAACTCGCCCACGTTCTTTCGGTTACTAGTGAGTTTTTAAACATTGATTGTGACAGTGCAGTACTGGTGGTGATCGCAAGGTACTAGAGGTAGTAGTGAATGTAGCAAAGAAGGTAGTTGGTGTTGGTGGATTTGTTGAAGATGTGTTGTTCGATAGTTGAAGATACTGGTAATGGTTGTTGCACTAGGTGGAGTGGCGGTTTTTTGGTTGTAGTGTTGGTGGTGGTGGTAGCTGGTGGTATGTAAGTGATGATGGTTTTTGCAATGGCCACAAGGTAGTGGTGTTGTATTGTCTTGTGTTGGAGATGATGGCATGGTGTAGAGGATCGGCCGATCCAACTCAGGATTGGCTCAGGATGAGTCACGATCCCAAGTCAATCCCTAATTTATTAAAAATTCTCTGACTCGGTTTCAGACGATCCAATATGGATCGTCTAGCATCCCTCAAAAAGTTTCTTTTTAAAAAGAAAAGAAACATGTTTTGGATCGGCCAATCCAACTTGGTATCTGACCGCAACAATTCAAGACCGAGTTTAAACACTATGGATGATGGTGGTGCTGGTGCTGGTGGATGGTTGTAGGTAGTTAATGGTGTTGTTGGGAATGGTAGCACCAGTCTGATGTAGGGCTGTCAATGAGCCGAGCTTGAGCTTTATAATTAGGATCGAGGTAGGCTTGGCTCGGTTTGTATATAGTATTGTACATCTATAATCCTATACCATATATTATATGTTAATATTAAACATACATGTTAATATATTATATTATAAATAATAATAATCATCAACTATAATATTAATATAGTTGGACCAAGCTAAGCTTTTTTGAGACTCAAGCCTTTCGTGAGCCGAGCTCTTTGTGACCAGGGCTTTTTATGAGATGAGCTTTTAGTGGGTCGAGCCTCAGCTTGGGCCTTGCTCAAGGTTTATAAGCTTGAGCCGAGCTAGGCAAAGCTTCGCTTGGCTCGGCTCACTTGTATACAACCCTAGTCTGATGGTGGTTGTGGGTGATGGTGGCAGTGGGACATCGGAGACTGGGGTGTTGGTGGTTAAGTTGACAATAGAGCTGGCAATCAGTCGGGTTTGGGTCAGGTCGGTAGATGGTGAACCCAAACCTGCTCATTTAATAAATGGGCTCCTTGGGAAGGTTGGCAGGTCGGGTCAGATTTTGCCACCTCGAGTTGATAGTACAAGGGTGGTTATGATAGTTCCTACAAATTCATTTTCCACCACCCATGGAATTGGAGTTCATGCTCCATTCCGTAAGAAATAGCCAACCATTGCTTATAAGTAACATCAAATTCGATGGAATTGGCTACTTACGCTCTTCCCTGTTGGTATATGATGTTTTCTTCTTGCTTCCAGGTTCACTTGGTGGTATATTCTCAATGGGTTATAAGAAGTTTCGAAAAATGACTGAAATACATCTGAACTCATTCAGCTGATATAGTAATGAAAGTATGGGAATGAAATACGTAAAAAATGATAAAGAAAGGGATGGTACTGACTATATTCTAAATAATAAACTGCCAGGGAAAAAATTACTTTTTGTAATTTTATCTGTTTACAAAACAATTTAGCAAATATGATGAATTGTTATCTTGATATGGATAGTCTTTAGCATGTCTTGCGCTATTTAACCGACCGGAAAAAATAAAAACTTACTTCCCTATCTTTATAAGCCTCAGCTATCTTGCTTGTGTGAATACCAACTGAGCTAACGAGTCTTTTGATGGCAAATGCAGGGTTTGATGGTGCATCACAAAGAAATAGTAGAGTATTTCAACAGTAGGGGTGTTTCTGCAATATTTCTATTCCGAAGGAATCTATTGCGTAGGATGATTTCAGTTCTTGCAAATACTTATGATCGGGACGCTAAGCTACTCAATGGAACCCACAAGTCTCATGTACATTCACCACTTGAGGTCTCTCTCTCTTTCTCTCCCTCTAACACACAAACACACAAAAACTTGGAAGTTTTTGAACTCATAGTGAGGAACATGTTTTTCAGGCCGAGATTCTGGCAAAATACAAGCCTACTATAAACGCAACATTGTTAATACCAAATCTGAAGCAAGTAGAGGAAATAACTGCCAAGGCATTAGAATACTTCAACAGCACGCGGCACATTATTCTTTACTACGAGGATCTTATTAAAAACCACACTGTAGGGACATCTATCTTTTGATACACCAGTGATGCTCCATTTCTCAGTACTTAATATCTGTTCTTGTATCATGGCTTCATTTGTTAACTGTAATTCTTCATGTTTATTCCGCAGAAATTAGTAGAAGTTCTCGACTTCCTAAGGTTGCCATGGAGGGACTTAAAGAGTCGCCAGGTGAAGATACACAGAGGTTCCTTATCAGAGCAAGTGCAGAACTGGGATGATATCCACAAGACACTCCGGGGAACAACATACGAGAGCTTCCTTCACGCCGACTATCAAATATAGTCCACATCGGTATTTCGAATGATGTATATAACACCTTCTGTTCGTTTGGGTTTCATCACAAACAGAGCCAACTGGAACCACATTCCTGTTGAAAATTTTGGCAGTGGCAGAGATGTGAAGCTTCCACGTGTTTTGATTCTCCCTCCAGATTAGCGCACACGATAGGGGTTTTTGTTTTTTTTTTCTACGTATGGCCTTCTTTGTATATGTAAGTTCATCAATCAATTGCAAATTGTTCCCTAATTCTTGTTTTCCATCCAATTGTCTATGGCTTCACTTTCTTCAGCCTCTTCTCTCTTTTGTGTGTGTGTATATATATGTATTGTTGGACATATAAAAAGATCTAAATTCTCTCTGCTCAGTAAAACCAATCAATATGTACTTAGTAAAGCAAATCAATATGTGGAAGGAACAAACTGTTGCTTGTCTACTCATTTGAATCATGTCATCCAAATAGAAAATCAGGTGGAGAAACAGATGTTAAGTTGCTTACAACAATCATCCCATGCCATCCTTTCAAATTAAGGAATCACTTCGCTTGGCAAATTGGCCATTCAAATTTCTTTTTAACATTTCTTTCTGAATAATGAGAAGTTACAATGATACAGACACAAATGCTTGGGTCAGTGAAGAACCTGCCCATTGCTTGCTACTGACTTGAGGGTTTCTGGGTTTATTGTGGGATAACAAAATGATCAACAATTCTAACAGTAGCGACTGGGTCCTGCTGAGTAGCAGCAGCAGACCACTTGCTAGGAAACTTCCTCAGATGGCTTGGTTGTTGTGGCTGTTTTGGCTCCTTATCCCACTCAGGGTCCAGCTTCCATTCCTTTGGAACCTGAAGAAAATCAATATGAAATTGTCAGTACTTGAGATCACATGTTTAAAAAAATCGTTAATGCTAGACTCCCAAGTCTCCCCAAACGACAAACATCGGGACTCGACAATTTCTAGCAGTCACTGCTCATGTTAAAGTAGTCACTGCTGACTAAACAAGGGTAGACTTTACCTTGTCAACGGCAAGGGTGAAGACTTCAAGGTCACCGTCACTGGTGATGTGGAAGCGAGTGAAAGACTTGTAATTCGCAATGCGAAGCGAGGAGAAGGCCTCGTCAAAGTGCATGTGGAGCCAGTTAATGCAGATGTATAAGTAGCTCCCAAACACCAAGGAGACAACAGGGGTGGAGAAAACCCAGAAATAGACGAAGACGGAAGCATAGTATATGATGGCCCCTCCACGTGACAGTGACTCCATCCCTTGTTTGCAGATGTTGGTCCTGGAGACGGCCATCACCTGTAAATTTCCCCCAACAAATCATTCCAAGGAAACAAAAAAATAAAAACAAGACATTTTGGAATTGGAGGTCAATTCTCACCTCTGGAATATCAAATGCAGACATGAGGTACTTTATACATGCTGGGTAAAGGCCAAATGTCCATTGTTCTATACGAGCTCGAAGGCCAGTTGGGTCTGGAAAGTGCTCACTCTCCACCGACCGGTACCATTCATATAGAGTGTGATAGCCTGTACAGGTATTTGTCACTCAATCATTAGATGGAAGTTCAGAAATAACTGGTGCAGAATCATTACACTTATAGCATCCAATTCATTTTCTTTATCATCGTCATGGTCATTTCACTAATAATCAATGGAGTTCCAGGAAAAAGTATGGATTATTTTGTGAATGATTTTATCATGTAAAATTTCATCAAGCTAAAAGTCGCTAAAGTCAAAATTAACCTTTGTAAGGCTATAGCCGACTCCTAATGGTTATAGAACTACAACATCTGGCTAGTATTTTGAGCTCAAAATTTCACATAGAAACGCGCCTTACAGTAACACTGCCTAATGATGGCGGAATGGACTAAGTTGGAGTCAAATCAACTTTTCTTCTTAGGAGGAATAAGTTGTCAAATTGCATAAACTAAAAAGTTATTCTAGGAAAGAGTCTAACTATGCAATGTAGGAAGATGCTGATAAATGTTTGCATCGGGAGCCAGAAGAATAGAAATCATAACAAAAAAGACTCTAAAAGGATAAAAGCTCACTCTCGTTAAAGATAGACAAAAGAAGGAAGGGAACGTGGGATTTAGAAATAGAGCACCAGATGTGGGATGCAACAGTCAACTGTACTAAAAGAGGGGTATAAGAGGAATTTATTAATCATTTGCCTATTGATTGCCTTTCTGCTTTGAAGGCTTGACCTCATTTTTGATAAATCCTAGACATTACTCTGGCTATGCCTTTTGAGTTCAATAACCTTCTTTGCCAGTCCTGCGTCACTTGTGCAAATTTATTTGCAGGTGCTTATATGAGAGATATGAGGTGATAGGAATGGAGAAATATTTGAAAACAAAAAAAAAACTCGTATAACATAAGCACATTGATTGACAAGGTGAAATTTTTGCATCCAAGACCTTCCAAGGACTAGCCATCCTTGATTTTATGAAAGATATGAAGTCTATGTTAGAATATTCATCGATGGTGGTGATTCAAAAAGAGGACTGGACTCCTCCAGACCAAGAGAAGATGAAGCTGAATTTAACAGTTCTTTTTGATAAACTGGCTCCATCTAGTATTGGAGGAGTTTCTAATAACCATCATGGGGACATTATTCATGCTTTATTTGGTCCAATAGAAGAAGGCAATGCCACCCGTGCTGAAGCATTGGCGCTCATGTGGATTGGAAGAAGACAAAAAACTGAAGCAATCAAACTTCATGGTGGAAGGGGACTTGGATACTATTATTTCTTGGTGATGCACAAGTGTTGTGACTCTTCAGCGATATCTCATACCTCACAGTTGGATTGGTCAATGGCATCTAAGATGAATATCTCATCTTGACTAACATTCTTGCAGATAGTCAAGAGTTTGGGGCTCAGTGTTAAGGCAACATATTTTCTTGTATTTGACTATTATTGTAATTCTATCAAAGGCTGGTTTTGCTGCTTTTGGGCTTGTTTAGCACATTGCCTTTCTACACTTTTTCTCATTTCTTTCATACTAATACACCTCTGGTCATTCAGATCGAAAACAATGTGCAAAAGTGGCCTTAGAAGAATCAAAAGAACAATTTAATTCCATAAAGAAACTCCATGGGAGAATGATGAGGTCCAAAAGGTCATTAAGAGGGAAAGGCTCTATTTTAAGACTTGGCAAAGAAACATAGGCATGAAACACTGAAATGAATGATATAAGTCAACAAAATGGAAACAAGGAAAACAATAAGTGAGGTCAAACAACAGGCATATGGTAATATACATAAAATACATACCACTCCCACCCCACATATATATATATATATATATATATATATATATATATATAAACTGCAGAGAAAAGAGATGATATATTTATATACTCATAAGAATTAAAGAGAGGACAATTAAGGCTTAGTTCAAGTTGGATGCATCAAGAGCAATGACCAAAGAGTTTGGTAAAGGATGAGGAGATCAAAGAATAGTGGAATGTGTGTTTCCAAAAATTATTTAATGAAGAGATCTACAAAAAACTTTCAACTAGAAGAAGATTATAACACTAGGAAGACGAGAACAAGATTATGTTAGAAGGATTATAGTAGGTAAAGTGAAAGGAGCTTTAAACTAGATGGAAATAGGAAGAGCTTTAAGTCCGGATCTTATCCCAACTGTTGTGTCAAAATGCATGGGGGGAAAAATAGCATATTTTTTTAGCAGTAGGAAAGTTCAGACACTTGGAGGGGAAGCACTTAGTTACATATATAAAGAAAGAAAATGAGATGTCCATATTTGCACATGTTATCAAATAAAACAAGAAATGTGGAACAATAATTTAGAATTAAAATATTTGGAAAGTGGGTTGAATTAAGTATATGGAATGTAACTTTAGCACAAATGGAATGGGGGTAACACAATAGTATGAATTAAAAGCCAATAAGTACAGGAAACTGGTCACTTCTATTATCTTGGATAAACTATCCATACGGAGAGATAAAAATAGTAAGGATGTTATAACTTATACATAGCGTAAGATTTTGGAATTTGAATGAATTATTTAATTCATCTTAAGTGAGGTATAAATATATATTACAAGGATCTATAAAGGCATGTACAAGGATATTACCTAAACATAGGCCTAAACATAAGCCTAAATATATGTAATAGAATACTAATAAATATATCTATATATATGTGTGTGTGTGTGTGTGTGTGTGTGTGTGCAAATATGGAAAGTATGACACTAAGGAATATTGCCTAAACATAGGCCTAAACATAAGCCTAAATATATGTAACAAAATATATGCAGATATGAAAAGTATGAAACTAAGGAGGCTGTCTAACACTCCCCCGCAAACTCGACGGTCTAGGAAGGATGAGTTTGGAACGAAGAAGCTCATAGCGATGCTTGTGAAGCCCCTTAGTGAAGAGATCGGTAGTCTGATCAGCAGAAGGAACAAACTGTATTCGATGGCTGCCAAATAAAACATGTTTACGAATGAAGTGAAAATCAAACTCTATGTGCTTCATGTGAGTATGTAAAATAGGGTTGAAAGCCATGTAAGTAGTGCTGAGGTTGTCACAGTAGCGTGACGGTTGTGGAAATAGGCAAATGGAGTTCGCGAAGAAGATGCATAATCCAAACCGTCTCAGCATAAACCTGAGCCAGTGAGCGATTGATGTAGGGTAAAGAAAAAGAGAGTTGATGAATCCAGCTCAGAACACACAACCTTCTAAAGTTGCTAAGGTATTAGGCAAAACCTTAGAACAATAGGAATAAAAGAGAAAACTTCTCAATTCAATTTCATAAAATTTCTAATCTCCTTACAACTTTCTCATAACATCTATTTATAAGAAAAGAAAATCAATTCTAATAGAAACAAGAAGCTGCTAAAAAGCAATCCTAAAAGAAATAGGAAATTACTAAAAAGCAATCCTAAAAGAAATAGGAAGCTACTAAAAAGCAATGCTAAAAGAAATAGGAAATTGCTAAAAAAGAAATCCTAATTCAAAAAATACCCTTAAATTCGTCATTTTTCAGCAACGAAACTTTAAACCCTATTTTGAAGACCAAAACATTAAAATTTCAATAAACTATTAGAAATAGCGAACATAGGAATCGAAGAGATCTTTCCAATGAAACAAAGATCATGCAAAACGGAAATACGGGCATAAAGTTATGACCCATAATATCATCCTGCATCATTCTCCCTTTGTTGGAGAAAACTCATCCTCGAGTTTTTACAAGTGTTTTGATTCTTTTGAATATGCGTTTTTCAAATATGCTGAACTTCGTGAAGGACTGATAATATCCATCAAATCTCTTCCTCGAAGTATCCATTAATTGTGATATTCCAAAATTATCACCTCTCGAGTGAAAGATATTGTAACGAAGCCATCTGTCGTTGTCTGTCTCCTTTGGAGTGAGACAAATCTTCCGCGTCACTAGAACGGACCCTTGATCACCCTAAACATATTCTTTTGGAGGGTTCTCTTCATCGAATATAGCGTCTGACTCAGGCTCGTCTTCTGGTTCCTCGTCAAATTCCTCACCTTCCACGAACAACCCTTTACCAGGTCTATTACTTTTTCTGCATTCATTCACTCGATGGCCTAGTTCTCCGCACTTGAAACATTTTATTCCTGAGCTATTGACTGGTATGTTGTTGTTGACTAACTGCGTCAAAGGCCTTTCCGTGGGCTATACGTTACTGTTTGTCTGCACAGTTGCCCTACTGTTGGGTGCAAAAGTAGAGTTAAAGACTCCTGCAGTACCACCCCTTCGACCCATCTGCTTTTTAAGATGAAGAGTTCTAGCATGTGCTTCAGAAACAGAAAATAGATCAAATAAATTCAAGGTACCTTGGAACTACTGACGCAAACCTTCAATATACCTAGATGCGAGTGTTTCTTCAGATGCAGCTAGGTCATTGTGGGACACCAATTGATAGAAGTCATTGGTGTAATCGTCCACAGATCTCGCCCCCTGGCAAAGGTTCTGCAAATGTTGATACAGAACTCTCGTGTAATTAAGGGGCAAAAAAGCTTATCGCATATGCTTCTTAAACTTTTCCCACGAACCGATCTTAGCCTTACCCTGTCTAGTTCGGGTAAGTTTGGACTCATGCCACCAAGCAGAAGCACGTCCTCAGAATTTAGTAGCCACTAAAGGAACCCGTCTATCATCGGGAACATCCTTGAAATCCAGAATCTCTTCCACAGTATTAATCCAATCCAGGAAATCTTCAGGTTGCAAATTGCCATGGAAATCGGGCATATCAACCTTCAATCAAGATTCCCAACGCCTTGAATTAAATGGTCTCTCTTCTCAGGTCGACTTCTGCAAAAGGATTTTCGGGTTCTGTGTCAAGCAGACATCAGTTGGGTTAGGATCTCGATCTGTCGTGGAGTTGCTACATCATCACGCTCGTAAACTTCTTCCAAAGGAGCATCTCGCCGATCATGTCTACGAGCCGGCATATCAATGCTAGCTCTGATACCAACTGATGTAGGGTGGAGAAGAAGATAGTTGATGAATCCGACTCAGAACACACAACCTTCTAAAGTTGCTAGGGTCTTAGGCAAAACCTTAGAACAATAGGAATAAAAGAGAAAACTTCTCAATTCAATTTCATAAAATTTCTAATCTCCATACAACTTTCTCATAACATCTATTTATAAGAAAAGAAAAGCAATCCTAATAGAAACAAGAAGCTGCTAAAAAGCAATCCTAAAAGAAATAGGAAATTGCTAAAAAGCAATCCTAAAAGAAATAGAAAATTACTAAAAAGCAATCATAAAAGATATAGGAAATTACTAAAAGCAATCCTAAAAGAAATATGAAGCTACTAAAAAACAATTCTAAAAGAAATAGAAAATTGCTACAAAAGAAATCCTAATTCAAAAAATACCCTTAAATTCGTCATTTTTCAGCAATGAAACTTTAAACCCTATTTTGAAGACCAAAATATTAAAATTTCAATAAACTACTAGAAATAGCGAACGTAGGAGTCGAAGAGATCTTTCCAACGAAACAAATATCGCCCAAAACAGAAATACGGACATAAAGTTATGACCCATAATATCATACTGCATCAGCGATACTCAGACTCAGCACTCAAACGAGAAACTGTAGGTTGTTTCTTGTCACTCCAAGAAATCGTATTGGGGCCCAAGAAAACACAGAAACCAGAAGTGGAACGCCGAGTATCTGGACAACCAGCCCAGTCAGCATTAGAGAAAGCATGAAGAGTTAAGGTACCAAATGAAGTGCGAAAAACCAAGCCGAGGTCCAGAGTGCCTTTGAGATAGCGTAGGATGTGCTTAACAGCAACAAGATGAGTGATCCGAGGAGCACTCATAAACTGAGCAACATGATGAACCGCAAAGGCAATGTCTGGACGAGTCGGAGTCGGGTACTGTAAAGAAACAACCAAGCGGCGATACTCGGTGGCATCTAAAAGGGGGTCACCCTCTAGCGCGGAAAGCTGTGACTTGGCACTCAAGGACCTACTGCATGGTTTGCACTCAACCATAGAGTTGCGGTGCAAAAGATCAACAGTATACCCAGTCTAGGATAGATGCAAGCCAGAGCATGAGGACACCTCAATACCTAGAAATTAGTGAAGAGGGCCAAGGTCCTTGATCTCAAACTCTGTGCAGAGTGGAGACAAAGGAGGAGAGCAGAGACAGGGTGTTCCCGGTGAACACAATATCGTCCACATACAACAAAAGGACCATCATCTGAGAGGAGCATCTAAAGACAAACATGGAGGGATCAGCTCGACTCTGTGTGAAGTCATATTGGACAATGAAGGAGCTAAAATGCTGCAACCAGGCCCAAGGAGCCTGTTTGAGGCCATAGATAGCCTTGCAAAGCTGGTAAACATGTGTAGGATGCTGGGGATCAACAAAACCCGAAGGTTGAGTCATGAAGATCCGTCTCTTGAAGAAATCCATGTAAGAAGGCATTCTTGACATCTAGTTGCCGTAGAGACCAATCAAAAGAAACTGCTAGGCTGAGAACAATCCGAATAGTGGTAGGGTTTAACCACAAGGCTAAATGTTTCATCATAATCAAGGCCATGTTGCTAATGAAAACCTTTAACCACTAAGCGAGCTTTATGGCATTCAATAGAACCATCTACTAATTGCTTAACCTTGAAAACCCATTTGCAATCGACAGCGTGCTGATGCTGTGAAGGAGGAACCAAGATTCAAGTATGATTTTTAAGGAGAGCATTAAACTCATCAGTCATAGCAGCGCGCCATTCCGGATATCGAACAGCCTGAGAAAAACATGTAGGCTCCTCACCGGGAGAAGAGATTTGAGTTGCTAGGGCAGTCGGTATGGGATAACGCACAGTACCGTTAGTGCAAACCAATTGTCTTTGTGTCTCCACACGGAGAAGAGTAATCATGATGTATCGGAACAGGAGGAGATGAAGAGGACCTGAGGTCCAAAGATCCCTGTGGATCAAGCGGAGAGCTCGGCACTGATTGTGAACCAAGAGCAAGCAAGGGTATATCAGTCACAGGTCGGGTGCAACGCTGAAAGTGCCAAGGAAAGGGCTTAACAAGATGGGAGGCATTAATACTACTAGCTGATGGAGTGATGGCATAAGGAAAAAAATCAGTGGGAAGCTGAGAGGGGGCTTGCTGGAGAGACGAACTGCTCTAAGTCGCACAATCCACCACTTTAAGGTGACGTTCTGGCACTCAAACCCCGAATCCACGTTCTGAGTGCGGGAACGTCACCAATCCGCGGATTTGAAAAGTCAATCCGCGGATTGGGGTAAATGCATAAAAACGGGGTAATTTATGATATTTTTAAAACTTAAAAACGGGGTAATTTAAGATATTTTTAAGCATTTAGGGGTTAAAGTTTGGAAAAAGAGGGGTAAATGATAAAACGGGGTAATTTAGGATATTTTAAAAGCATTTAGGGGTTAAAGTTTGAAAAAAGAATCAACAATTTTGTTATTTTAGAGGTTTTTTAGAAAAATACAAAAACAAGTGGGTTGTATTTTGAAAAAAGGTTAAATTAGGTTGATAAATACGGCTGTATCTTTGTACATGAAGTACAGTTTATATGTATATATACAAATTGTATGTGTATATATAGATGCTCTGTAGGCGCTCTGGACCACACTCAACACTTCTTGGCAATAGTTTGTTAGTAACATAAGCACTAAGGTGTGGGTAACAAGCAAACCCAAAGACACAAAGATCAGTGTAATAGGGGACGACCAAACATGTGGGAAAAAGGGAGCCCTCACTGGAGGACGGGAGTGGGAAGGCGATTAATGAGATAAACCGCAGTAGACACCGCTTCAACCCAGAGATTGAGCAGGACACCACTGGAAACAAGAAGGGTACGGGTCATTTCAGAAATATGGCGATGCTTGAGTTTAGAAAGGCCATTTTTCTCCAGGGAATGAGGACATGAAATACGGTGGTTGATACCAAGGTTGGTGCACAACTCAGAAAGTGGAGAATTAACATATTCTTTACCCCCATCACTTTGAAAAGATTTTAATGAACTACCAAAGTGATTTTTAGTTGATGCAAGAAAGGTTTTAAAATGAAGAAGAACCTCTGATTTTCGACACATAGGGAAAATCAAAGTATAACGCGTGAAATCATCAGTAAATAAGACATAATATTTAAACCCAAAGATAGATAGAACAAGAGATTGCCAAACATCAAAATGAACTAAATCAAAAGGAGCAAAGGCACTTATTTCATTACTAATGGTAAATGAGAGATGTGTGGACCAAGGTTTTAAGTTTCGATTTCGCCTGAAATTTCGCCAGATTTCGCCAATATTTCGGTGAAATCTCGCGAAATGTGGGAAATACCACCATTTCCCCAAGGAGGGAAATGGCAATATTTCGGCGGCATGCCGCCGAAATTTAAAACCATGGTGTGGACTTACCCAATGCACATCCCTTACAAAAAGATTTTTGAAAGCGAAAATCAGAAGACAACAGATGATTAGAACCTAAGTAAGACGGGACTTTGTGAGATGGATGGCCTAGGCGATTCTGCCAAACGGACGAAGGCAGTTTTGTAGCAGCAAAAGCCTGCAGGACAGGACGAGCAGAAGACAAGGGATAGAGACCATCCTACATAGGCCCTGAAACAAAAGGGCACCAGAGGTCAAGTCCAAAATATAAAACCTATGAACATCAAAGGCAAGCAAGACATGATTATCCCGAGTAAATTGTGCAACTGAAAGAAGATTCTTACGCATGTTAGGAACATGATAGACATTTGTAAGTTTGAAAGAATAAAAACCAAGAGGAAGAGACATGTTACCAGTGTAGGTGATGGGAAGCTGATCACCATTGCCAAGAAAAACTGAATCCGATCCAACGTAAGGGGTACAGTTCTGGAGAGACCGGGAATCTCCAGTCATATGGTGGGTAGCACTAGTATCCGGATACCAATTAGGGTCATGTGCAGTCATTGGCTGATAAGGCAGATGGGGCTATTGAAATGAAGGCAGAGAGGCCTGCTGTGAATAAGCTTGCGACTGAGAAGCCGAAGGAGTGGACGGTTAAGCCAGTTGGTGACCAACAAAGGCAGTATGTAGAGAATTAGTAGTAGGAGGGCACATAGTGTAAAGGATCAGCCGATCCCGGTCCGGATCGGCCTGTCCAACTCGGGATCGGCCAAGAACGAGCCACAATCCCTGGCCGATCCAAAAAAAATTGGAAAATTATGGACTTGGACTGAGTCAATGATGGATTGGCCGATCCGTCACAGAATCGGACCGAGTAGGACCAGACGATCCTAAACGGATCGTCCGGTCCACATCTTTAAAAAAAAATATCAAAAACCCAAATCAGAAGAAGATGGAGGAAGAAGAAGAAGAAGAAGAAGATCCAGGTATGTAACTTCCGATCTGATTAGACGATTTCTGATCTCCGAGAGCTCCATCGTTCCTTTCGTCGGCAAGATCGCTCCGTGACTCCATCTGATACTTACAAGATCTGGAAATGAGATGGAAAGCCAAGGTTTACGAGCCACAAAACAGGGGAAAGGAAAAAGAAAGAAAGAAGAAGAGATTTTTTTTTTTTTTTCTGGATCGGGACGATCTTTACGCCGGTCCTCCACCTTAGATCTGTATCAAATCTGCACAAAAATTTCACCATTGACATTATTAGTCCACTAATATAAGTGAAAAGTAGACAAATAACTTTTCTTTTCTTTTTTCTGGATTGTCCCGGATCGTCCGATCCAAAGTTGGATTGGCGGTCCAACTCGGTCTCGGACCGGGACGACCCCCAATCCGAAACCGAGTTCAAACACTATGGGAGGGCATGCATACCACTAAGGACAATAAGGTGCCAGATGTCCAGGGCCATTGCATAGCTGACAAAAGGTTCCAAGAGCGGAACCAAGAATCTCTAAAGTAACAAAACGATTGCCAGAACCACAATATTGTTACTGTTGCGGTTTCAATTAGGATTTCGGTTCTGGTTGTGTCCACCACTAGAATTGTTGTCTTGTCCAGATCCACGGTAGTTTCGAGAATGTGACGACCCTGAGTTCCGCTGATATTGGGTTAGCCATGAGCGCTGTCTGAGTGGACTGAGAGGTAGTGGAAATTTGAGCCTCAAAGGAAAGGAGGCGAACGGAAAGGTCATGAAAGGGTGGGAGAGGGGGAAAATTCAGAATTGCAATAACAAGCATGGCATATTCTGGTCCAAGTCCACGAAGCACAGCAAACACCAGATTAGTAGTGCTAACAGGTTCATTAATGGCAACCAAGGAATCAGCCAAACTTTTGGCAAACTGTAAATACTTGAAGATTGTTCTGTTGTCTTGCAGATGGACATGAGGGTAAACCGGTTATGTGTGGCATTCACGACAGATTGCTGGGAGAAATGCTACTGAAGGCAGTGCCATATTTGTTGCGAGGTATTAAAACCAACAACCATAGCCAAGATAGGCTCAGAGAGAATGGCAGTAAGAAGACTGACAAGAGTCTGGTCAGTACGATACCAAGTCAAATACTCATGATTCGATACAGGGGGGTTGTCGGAAGCAGCAAGAAGAAACTCAAAAGGCTGAGGAAAAGATCCATCAATAAAGCGCCAAAAGTTCTGTCCAATTAGAAAGGGTCGCATCTGCTGGCACCACAGAATGTAGTTGGAATCAGTCAGTTTCACTGTAACAAGATTGGTGACATGTGGGACCAAAAAAGAACCACCAAAAAGAGAAACCATGCTTGGATTCTAACAATACAACTACCAATACCTGTGAATTCTGTTGCAGCTCCTATGCTTCTATTATAACCTCTTACTTAGAGCTTCTCCAATGGAGGCTGCGCTTGAGTAACTATAGCGGCAACTGAATGGTATGGGAAGGGAGATGTATGTACTGATTGTGAGAGAAGAAGTGTTGTTGAGAGAGTGAATGGAAGGAGATGATTTGCAGGAAACAGAAGTGGGAGAATGGAGGGTGGTGTTCTCGGCTATGAGGGGTGTGAAAAAGAAAAAAGAAGAGTAAGAGAGAAGGTGAATGGGAGAGCTGTGGACTGTTATTGAACAGAAAACCAAAACAAACAGAATGAGAGAAAAACAGAGAGAGAGGGAGTTGCAGACCACCGAGAGGTGAGGAAGATGATGTTGTGTGGCTGTTCTGCTGCTGTGAACAGCAGCAGAAAACGGTGAGGGAAGAGAGAAGGGGCTCTTGCTGCAACAGCAGCAGCAGAGAAGAAGAAGAAGTAGGTGGGGAAACCCGAACAAGGTAACCTTTGGCTGCAGCGGCTGGGTCGCCGGAGAAGACGACCTGAGAGATCAAGAGAGCACCGGCAGCGGCTAGAATGTGGTCGTTAGACCCTTTGATACCAAGTAAGATTTTGGAATTTGAATAAATTATTCTATTCATCTTAAGTGAGGTATAAATAGATATTACAAGTATCTATAAAGGCATGTACAAGGATATTGCCTAAACATAAGCCTAAATATAGGTAATAGAATATGTGCAAATATGGAAAGTATGAAACTAAGAAATATTGCCTAAATATGAGCCTAAATATATGTAACAAAATATATGCAAATATGGAAAGTATGAAACTAAGGAGGCTGTATAACACATAGAATAGATATAGTAGATGGATGGCTTGAGTGGAGAAGAAATTCTAAGGTGTTATGCAACATACCGATTCCACTCAAACTAAAAGGTGAGTGCCATAAGACATTCATTAGACAAGTTATGATATATGGATCAACACGTTGGGCTATGAAAAGCAACAGAATCATAGGATAGCCCAAGCCAAGATAAGAATATCAAAATGGATGTGCAGAAATTCAGTTCAGATGAATTGAACAATCTAAACAGAAAACTAAGAAGGTGGTTATCAGAATGTGCAAATAGGTAGACGCATAGTGTTTGAACTCGGATTCAACTCAGGGATCGTCCCGGTCCGATCCCTAGTTGGATCGCCGATCCAACTCGGGATCGGACTGGATTGGACGATCCAAATTTAATAAAAAAAAATTCAAAAACTCTACTCAGTCCGACTCGGACAATCCGACTCGCTGATCCCGAGTTGGATCGCCCGATCCGTATCGGGATCGGACCGAGTCAAGTCAGTATGGTTTAAT